>NCKV01000991.1:0-12457 GCA_003675905.2 Leptotrombidium deliense
TTGCAAAAAAGACGAGTGAAGCAAGCGAACGAATGAATGAATGCACAATTTGCATTCGCTTTACGTTCCGTTTCGCTGTTGTTGAAAATGAAAACACAACGATTCTTAAAGGTTGTGCATTTGCTATAAAATGAATGCTTTAAAGGCAGAAGTGTATTGTTTTGTTTCGGCAAAAATATAATAAAACGAAATTGTGTGCGGTTTTTGCGATTTCATTACATAAACGAAAAACAAATAAAAAGCGTTGCAATAAAAAAAAAGTTGAATCGCACAAAGCAAAGCCGATGTGTGTTGTGATGCCTCAAGAATTGTTATAAAAAATTGAAGCCAGTGAAGAAAAGCGCATTAGCATCGATATTTATTTTTAGGTTATTTCATTGGAAATAATAATAATTTTTCCATTAAAAATTTAATCTTCTTTTCTTGCCAACGCATAAACGTCGCATGGAATTACAGTTCATTCGGTGTGCTTTTAATGAACACACACACAAATTATCGTCGATAACGTACTACTACTATTCTATTGTACATGTGTGTATTTTTATTTTTCCTCTATATTTATTTGCAAGCAAAAGAAAGAGAAAAGTGTGTAAAAATAGTTGCACTGCTGCTCACGGATAACGAATGCGGTTATAATCAGTGTAACACAAGCAATAAACTGATTTCAGTGAACGACGACGAAACAAAATGAAAAGCAGCAGAAAACAAAACACAAAAGCAGAAGCAGAAATGAACATGAAATTATTGTGATCACTGATTACAATCAACTTCACACTGATTTCAATTGAATTGAATAATATCTCATTCTGTTTGCACGACTGCGAATCATTTACATTATATTCGCTGAAATCAACATTTCGTCATAAATATTGAACGACAGACGAAGTCATTTATAATTCACAGCGAAATACTTTTTGTGTTACTAAAAATGAGCCTGAAAATTGCGGTTGCAAACATCGAAAATCCCACATTTAAACGTGATATGAGTTTTTGCAACACTTTTATTGTGAATGAAATATTAATTTTAAAAAAGCTGATATCACGAAATGGTAATTACAAATGCACACCATACACAGTGCACTGTAATTTGATTAATTGAACTTATGCACCATTTTTGGTTACTTTGCAATTAAATTTGAATGACTGAATTAATTGAAAACATTGCACGCAAACAAAGCGCATGAAGTGGTATGCTGCTTAGTGTTGCATTACACACCTGATACTGCGAAGAATTTCTCCATTTGAGCGAATCCTAAGAAATGTGTTCGCAGTTGTTGCTTTGTGGAAATACGCTGACTTTTCGTTCGCGAAAAACGTGTCGGGTACCCAAATTCGATCGGCCACTTCTGCGCCGACAAAAAGCTCAGTGATATCGGATACTGGATTAAACTGAAGTCGAGGATCGTTCCAAAATTGTCGGAAATAAAAGTCCAACGTGAAGTCCTAATAAACAAAATGAAAAATTAGACCATTTCACTTTTAAGTATCATACAAACCATTTGTACTTCTGAAACGGAACTAATGCTTATGATATACATTGTAACGTGAACTTCAACAGCTGGACCTGAAAAGCAATTCAAGCGTAAAATGTTTAATTAAAAATTTTTATCTTAAATATTTGTATTAAATTAGGCAAGCACGCTTCTAATTTTCAGTAAATATTTTTACTTTTCATAGCAATTACTACAGAATATTTGCTTTCTTCAAGTGAACTTTCAGTCTTTTGCAATGTTTTAATTTCTCACACACTTATCACTGCGACTGACTGTAAATTTGCTATAATTAATAAGCGTATGAATGATTATGTAAACAAAGTTTATGAAAAATAAACTAATTTCGTGTAATGCAGTTTCCTGCACTTGTGACCATAGTAACAATTGGATTGCAATTTTCATGTCGATTCCACTCCCTTTGGCTGTCAGTGTGAATATGAAACCGTTATTCTGATCGCAAGTGTACATAATCTGGTTTCAGTTTGCAATTTTACATAGAAATGGTATAATCAATAATTGTGTGTTAAATTTAGTAAATAAACAAATCGAGTAATTCATTGATGCAAATTTTTGTAAGGCCAGAGTTGCATTTATTTTTTGGCGAAATTATTTTTGTGCAAAATTTTCATCGAATGCTGCATGAAAGGTGATTGCAACGTATTGTGTATTGTTGAAGAGTCACTCGAAGCGATGCGAAGTGATTGCAAATAAACGAAGCGAACTCTTTTTTCAGTCGCTTTCAAATACACTTCATTCCAATTTAAACGCAATCATTCACATGTTTACAAATCGCTGAATAAGAATATTTATAAAAAATGTAAACACTCATTATTGTAATACATAGTGAAGCAGAAATCTGTTTTCATTCGACATTAATAACAGCAGTGTTCAAATAAAATTAGATGCAATCGCAATGGAAACAATTAATTTCAGGCACTCTTGAAATTGGGTGTAACAATTGGATAAGTAAAGTTTGTTCGACAAATATTTTCGTTGATATAACGAATAACGAAACGAAAGTTGAGATGATGTGCGGTGCAAGCGATGTGTTGCATTCGAAGATCGATATACTTGTTATAAAAAAGCAGAACAAACAATGTTCTCTTTGCGAACCATGGTGCAGCGAGAAGCGATGCTCTGCGTTTCGAAATGCTTAATAAGGCTTTAAGCCGTACACAAATGTGACACTTGTTACGCTCGTGGTTTACTTTTTTGCAACACATTCATTCCAAAATGCTGACAATTTCTTCGATTCTCAGTTTGCAATTGTTTTCGAATAGCAAAAAAAAAAAAACAAAAACAGAAATAAAACATAAGCCGAAATGAGTGCTTGCAGAGACGTGCGAACATATATAGCAGCGAAATGTGTTTCACGTACCAATGTGCAACGCAATGAGTATATACCACTAATCTTAATTACCCGTTTAAACAGAGACATCAAACTTGTGCACAGCTCATAGCGAGCATTCATTTAATTGCAACGCAACTACTAAAATAATGTGTACTTTCGTGATCCATTCAAAAATGCAATAATTACAGTGAAACACATAGCAATACTTCGTCAGTTGCTGTTGAAAACAAAATGAACACAATTTGCATTTAATTTCAAAAGTAAGAGCGCAATAAAGAAGAGACTAAGAACGCAAGAATGAGGGAAATTAAAATTTCAATTTTGTACAGCAAATGATTATTCGAGAAAAGTTCTAAGTGACAATATCCTGAACAAAGTATTCTCTGCTGAGAACAAAGTATTGAGGCTAATTTTCATTAAACAGTCACGATAACTGCATTTTAAGATTGAATTATATTGAGAAATGAATTCATATGTTTTGTAAAAAAGATAAAAAGCATTTATTGCAATATTGCTTCACATACCTCCGTAATTCGGTCGAATTCTTTTGTCGTATCCACTGTTGAAGAATGAATCTAAAATTTTGGTAACATTTCGTCCGATATCTCTGCGAAGTAAACAAAATTATATCAAATTACGCAAAATTTTCATTTGATTACTTTTAAAAATATAAAAATGTTGTTTTCATATAAAATGAATATGTTGTTACATGAATAATTTATCAGTTAACATTTTAATTGCTTTTTGCGGACAACTCAAATAAAGTTTTGCACTGCATTTGAAATGTGAGTGAAGTAAAGTTTCGATCGAAGCTTTCAATAACACGCATTTGTGTCGCAAATTGTGAATGAGTGCTGTTCTAATGAATATTTATTAAGTCAGCAATAAATTAGAAAAACGAACTGTTCTCAAGTGTTCGCTTAGTTGTGTTAACCTTTTCATGCTCACGTTTCATTGCTGCTTCTTTTTTAGAAATGTGCGAATTAATTTGCAGTGAACAGCGATTAGAGACACATTCTCGAAAATGTTCATAATGAGTTAAACTCACTTTTTACATTTTCGGTGAACGGAGCTGATTTCTGTTAAGTTTAATTTCAAAGAAACGTTAGCAAAGAAAGTACACTTTTAGTGTAGTACAGTAGTATTTTTAAAAGTAACTTTAATTTTATTACAAATCCCCACTGGTTTCAACTTTGATCTCTGAATTGTAAACAATGGTGACTGCAAATGTGTAATAAAACATTAATTAAAGTGTACAAAGTTTTGCAACATTTTGCTTGCATTTCGCTCTTTAATTTAATTTAAATTTCACGCGATGATACAGGCGAGATAGTTGTTGTACATGTAGCACATCGAAGTTTGTAATTCTGAACAAACGTCAGCTACAAGTGTGAAATATGAGCACACAAAATTTAAAAGGATTAGTTTACATTCGAAAAATCCTTCAACTAATAAATTCATAAACCGTATTTTGTTTCCGCAATTCTTCATTATGACAACACGAATTCAACTCCACGACAATCAGATAGCAATGAAAAGATTAAGAGCATTTATTTCAATATTGATTCAGTGTATTTCAATTGAATTCAAGTTTATAATCTAAAATTAACAGCGCAATGTTACGCATCGTGGATTTTTGTGTGTCGCTTTCATTTTAGTAATAAGCGATAAATGTCCATAGACTTCTTGAGGCAACTTCAACTTCTCTCTAAAAAGAATGCTAAATTCGGTTACACTGACATGTCGTTATATGCAAGGTAATATGGCAAATAAAACAGGTTGATGTAAAAAACGAAGTTTAGACCAAAATAATCTGTTGCTATCTAGTTGCTATTAATTAAGATGATGACAAAATCTCAAATCCTTATTTTACTTTCAACAGTACATGTGCACCAAAAATAACTGTTTACGTTTCCAAGGCTACCCACAGTTGATGCATTGGGATGATGATCAAATCAAATTGGAACTGAACGCTTTTAGTGGCGCTAGTGCAGTTTATATCCAAACAGGTTTATCTCGATCGATTTTCTCTCGAGTTATCTCGATTTTTTTCGAATTCGAAAGGCATAACATTACGCATAAAAGTTTCATTTTTCCATTCGCAGTTATGCCCAATTTTTGGTCGTTGAAATACAGCAATGAACTTTAACCTTATGACTCTATCACTTGATTCTCTATAAACTTTATAAAAGATTGAAAAGTGTGTGCAAATTTGAATTTCGTTGGATTACGTTCACTATTAATTATTTTTAAGCGAACTCTAAAAGCAATAACATTCAAATTAACGTTTCAATTAATTGTTGAAATGTTTAGCATTAATTAAAATGGAAACGTCGCATATTTACTGGAAAAAGAAGATAAAATGGCTGAAAAATTTGTTAATTGAGCACTGCTTTAATGAAAAACAAATGAATTCATGAAAAAGGAATATTTAACCAAACATACAAACAAACAATCGGTATTCACGAAAAAGAGTGCAATCGTGTCCATTTGGCCGTGCATTGCAAATGAACGAATAAATTAACGAACTGCGATCTATTTGTTGTATTAGTTGCACTTGTTGACTGATTTTTGCTTTTATCAAATGGAATGTGTCGAAATTGTGTAACTTCATGCTCTGTGCATTCTAATTTGCAGCTCTTCAAAAGAAACAAATTTGACTTATGAAGCAATGATAAATATGCACAAATTGCAATTCCAGAGATTATGGACTTTAAAGTTGCGACAAAATAATAATACTAAGCTTCCTTAGCACGTAATAGAAAATGTGTTCATATTTAGATCAAAGGAACCGTTATTTTGGTCGCATCTGTACTAGTGTAACTAAAATAATCGTAATCGTACAGATTTGATGCTGATCTCTTTGCAATTCCTATTACTAAATATGGAAATATTTCAATAATTTTTTATGATTATTTTGGTCGCAAGTTTATATTTACTGATTCGTTTCTCAGAATACAGGCAAAAAATAGTGAACACTTGTATGCTTAGCAGAGACTGAATGTAAATAAACGCAAACTTGACGCCTTCGAAAAAGTGAATGTGACACAAAAATATGCAAAAAATATTGCTTCACGTAATCACAACACACATTATTGTTATGTGTCATCCATTTGTGTTTCTTTACGGTGAATGAATACGAAAACAGTCGTTTAATATGCAACTTCTTGTTTTATTTTCACTTCCCTAATTTTGAATGTCGAATACTTTTGCAACAAAACGTTGCTAAACAAAAAAGCGAACTCTTGGAATATTCGCATTCACTTCAAACTTGAAAATGTCGAGCAAAAATTAGTGACGCACTTAAATCGAGTGCTTATTATTTTGTTACTAAATGTCACATCAATTGAATTCACCTTTAAAATGAGTGTCACTTTTGTGACTGCTTTTTAAAACAGGTGCAAAATCAAATGAAAACACAATAAGCTTTCAAGTGTAGGCGTTGAAGTTGCTTTGAAAAACAAGTAATTTGCGTGTCACGTGTTAATCACTCATTCAGTTGTTACATAAGCAACAAAACGCAACAATTGTTAATTGTTAATTGGTATATTGATGCAAATGAGTGATATGAAGAATCGTTGCATATTTCATTGTTAACATGGCATAAAATTTCAAGTGAAGCAAAAAAAGATAACTGAAAACAAAAAACATCGATTGCAAATGTTGTGTCGGTGTAGTCAAGAGTAGAAATTTTTCAATGAAAATCAACACAACTCAATGTCAAATACTGAATAAGTAATTCAAAAGCAAACAATTTCATTGATGAACATATTGTTTTAATTATTAAACTTGAATGAAAATTGGGTTTATAATTAGATAGTAACATTTTAAACATTCATTGCAATGAAGAATAAATGAGTAACTTTATTCTTGCTTCGATCGTATGTTTGTTGTTCATTCGATTTTGCAACGAACATCGACAAAATTAATGTTCTGACAGAAACAATTCATTTCATTTACAGTTAACAACATTCAACATTTAAACATTACACAAAAATAAATGAACTTCTCTGTGAATCTGATTCTCACAAATTAATGATCACAAAATTGAATTAATGTCGTTTCAAATATAATTTCATTTACTTTAAAAGACATAAATTGACTATTGAAATTATGTTGTAAAAGAAATAAAAATGTTCTAATATTACACTGAAATTAATTGATATGTTTCATATAAAGTGAAACTTTGCAATGTTATAAAACAGTATTCTTACTTGTTATGTAATAAAGTTGTTCTAACGTTGGTCACAGATACGAAGAACAGTAACAAAAAGTAGAAAAATTTGCAAACACTGAATAAATCGAAACAAATCCAAGTAAATATACGTTTGTTGCGTTCACTTGTTGTAAAAATCATCATTTAATAATTATTAGTGAACAAACTTAACGAATAGTGAAACAATGTAAAACAGTCGCGAACTGATACAATCAATCAGGTTAACATTGTACGTTGATTATGAAACCATGTTTCACATGAAACTGTGAATTTTGAACATTTCAAATAGAGACGATGATGCTTTCGTAAAATGACGAGAAACAATGTGAAAAAGTTTTGACGTACAAATGTTTGTGTCGAGTGAACACGACTGCGAATAGTTCGCTGCACAACAGAAAGAACGGTGCGCCGAGTTTTGCTTCAGACGTGTTCTATGAAGCACACACTGCTGCACCAAATGCTGCCTGCAAAATACGATTCTTTTCACGTTAACTTCTATGGTTACGCGTATTGCACCTAAATTCTACTACTTTAAACAACTCTTTTACGGACTTCATAAATTTCTTTATATCCATTTCAATATTCACTGTGCAATTTCATTTTTCATTAAATTCAAATACAGATAATCGATATGTTGCGATGCATTTCAAATACTTCCAAACAATATTCAACTTTGAAAAAATTATTTAATGTTTGTAAAATAAATTTAAAAACTCAAAAGAATGCAATTAACGATAGATAATCAATGAATTATTATTAAAAACTTCAAATCGAAGTGACTCAAACGGTCGAAAGTTTGCGACGATTGCGCCATCGTGTGTCACAAATACATAATATTGCGGAAAGCTTTTTCGAACATTTTCGCAGAGAATTTGAGTTTTCTTAAAGAGTTCGATTGACATTGAATTTTGTTTATTTTTTCTCAACGTTTAGATCTTTCTGTAATAACAATGGCAGATGAGAGTACAGTAAAAGGTGAAAAGATCAACGAAGAGGTGGAACGCGAAGAAAACTCTGATTCCATCATCGAATTGCTTAATGAAACATTTCCAGCAGATTTTGAATACAAAATGGAGAAATTTAACGAAAAATTGGAACATTACAGAGGTATGTAGACATCATCATCATCTTCTTTTAATGATTGAAATTTGCAGTGTTGGGTTCTGTGACGAGTGTTAAACTTGCTGCGCTTTTGAACAGTGATGAGAAGACCGAACAGATACAAATTGAAATTGAAGAAAAGCAGGAAGAAATGCGCACAATTTTACGAAGTTTAGATGAATTGATTGATTTTGGAAAGTCTGTTAACGATCGCTTTGACAAATTGTTAAAATTGGTTGAAGTGAACGTCCGAGACGATCCCAAATCAGCAGTAGTTGTCGAACATTCTCTGGAGATAAAGGAAGCAGACGTTGTTAACATTGATTACGACGACGATTGCAGCACTCCACGTATCACTCAGAGTCCGAAAAGTGTTCTCGTTATTGACAGCGAGGCGAGCGAAGATACAAGAAGTGTTGTCACTATCAACATTGATTAGTGTTCACTGAAAAGAGTTTTGATCAAAGCAGATCAATCAATGATTATGATTATGTTCCTTTTCATTACTTCCGAAAACTTTTTTGTATCAATTAATATGAAAAGTTTATTTGTGTTCCAATCTTAGTTTGGTTTGTATGTAATAGATGGCAACGACAATACAAAAGAGAAGAAAACCATATCCTAAGAAGTACATGTATATTTAAATATTTCATATAGTATTTAATTCATTGCATGCAATCGCACAGTTACGTTAATTTTTTAAAGGAAAAATTATCAGTACAGAATTTTGAGAATAGAAAATATTTGATTTGTAAAACATTCAAAATGTACACCAAATTGAAAGAAGAGCGATGATGAAGCAATACGCGTGACCATAGAAGTTAACATCCACAGACTTATGTTTTCAGCGAACAGTGTGCGAATACAACACATCTGAAGCAAAGCTCAGCGCACTCTTCTTCGGTTTGCATCAATATTCGCAGTTTTCAATTGTGCACCGAATAGTGTACTCAAAACTTTTGCAATCGTTTCGTACCACTTTTGAGATGATCGCTTTTACTCACAACGTACCAATTTTACACTTAATTGTGAATTGATTCGCTCGCAAAATGTTGCCGTTGTTGAATTTGCAGTTCGCGACTCGGGAATTGTTTCGCATTGTTGTTGCCGTGTTTCTTCAACATATTGACAACAATAATTAAATGATGAATTTTTCTTCGAGTGAACGCAGAAAACGAATTTTTACATGGATTTGTTTCGATGTGTTCAGTGTTTGCAAATTTCTATACTTTTTGTTGATGTTAATTGTTTCAGTGACAAACGTTCGGACAACTTTAATGCATAACAGGTACATAAGTATTTTTAATCGCAATTAACCTTTCGCTTATGTGGTCTAATATTCAATAATTAATTTTCTCAATATTTTAATACTAATTACATCAACAATTATTTGTAAAATTGTGTTTATTAAGTTACTATTCATGTCTATTCAGAGATGCTGACAAAAACGTAACAAAAATTTTGGATTCATTTTTCAACAGTGGAAACGATAAAAGATCCCGGTCTAATTACGGAGGTATGTGAATTGATATTTTGAATCAATTTTCGGTAATGCGTTTTTTAAGAATTTGAGTGGTAATCTCGAAATTGCGTTTTCTTAAAAGTTAGATTAAATTTTGTCTTCATCGCAGCAGTTGCTTCGAAAAAATCAGATTATGAGCTATTCACAAATGATATTTTGGGAGAATTTCCGAAAAAGACAGATTTTCGAACCATTGTTTGGATAACATTGTCTTAAACAACAGCAAACTTCATTTTTTACAGAATCAGTGTCAGGAGCAAAAAAACATTGAACCAATTACATTGCTAAAGTTAATTTGGTACGTCTTTTGGATGATAACTTCAGTCACGAATTTCTTTTGTTCGAACATAACAAAGTTTTAGACCAAATAACTACACTTGGATTACACACTTATTGATCAGCGATGCAACAAAACGTTTACACGTTTTGTGATGTACACGCTTGTGTTTACCACTTTTTATACGAATACGTGTGATGTGCATGAGGTTAGAACATTAAAAAGGGTGACTTAGCAGTACTTGTTCTGAACAACTTTTGTGTTGTTGTTCGAGTGAAAGAGTGATGGAAAACGAATGAAATCGCAATGAAAGGCGCAGCAAATGTAAGTGTTTACAGCTGTTTTTGCTTACTCAAAAAACAAGTGAAGTAAATGTGGAACTTTTTTCACCGTAAAAAGACGAACATTCATTGAACAGCCATTGAACTGTACGACGCAGTGAAGAGATTCGTTTGTATAACGAACTTGTTCATTGAGAGTGAACAGTTCACCACTAATTCAATGTTCGCTTTTCTTGAATAATCACTGAAAATAGAGACAAAATGTGCACCGAATTCTACAGTTGATGTGATTAAAATCTGAGTTTCTTTTCGCTAGAATAAATTATGCCAATAATTAGCATAACTTTTGAGATATGCGAAGAGATATCACACTGAGAGCCATCCTTATTTCTACATTCGCTTCGAAGCTCACATTTCAGTGAACATCTTATAAGTTGGCATAAAAAATGCGAACTGACATAAAAATAGAAATCTTAAAGAATTGTATTACAAAAATATTTAAACGTTTTCACGTTAAAGTACTGTTGGAAAAAAGTGTGCACTTACTTGTGAATGCGATGAAAGAAGGATGAGTAAAGTTAAGCAAAAAGTGTTTCAATCAATGTGAAGTCCTCTTTGCAATAATCATGAAAAACATATTTTATGTATCGTGTGTTTTTGGACAGAACGCTTGAGTGCATTTTGAGCATCTTTTTCTACCTTTTACTCAATATTTGTCTGCGAATCAAAAAAGACAAAAGGTGTAAATTAATGATACAAAACAGAAGTGCACTGAAAACGCAAGCAGCTCAGTTGACTTCGATTATTTCACAGCGATATATGTTTGCTAGCTACTTTCATCCAAAAGCCAACAGTCGAAATGTGAACATATTAGTTGCTGAGAATTGTTCAAACTTTTTCACTTTTTGTCTCTAAAAGAGCAATTTTCTTTTCTCACGCTTTATGTCGAAGAATATCAATTGGGGACATTCAGGTCAAATACAATGGCGAGAACCATTCTTATGTAATCATACGTTATGAAATGCGGTGAAAATGTAATGTAATGTGCGCTCTTAACGTTCACAATAATGTTACATGTACAGTGCAATAGAAATGCGTATTCCTTTGAAAAACGATTACATCTCAGTGCACTTGTGTTGCAACGATGTCAATACACGAATGTTACAGACGAACAGAACAGCACATTCTCATCCATTATTTTGAATGATAATCAAGTTTTCACAGCGAGAGAAAGAAATCGAGATATTTAATAGAGAATTCATTGACAAAATGTAATTTGTATAACATTTGTTTCCTTTCGAAAAGTTATTTGCAATGATTAAACGAATTAACACAAGTTTGCATAGTGTTCCTTTTGCAATGGAAATTTTGGCATTTGTTGTTCTTTTTACTGTTTCACATAATTTGCATACACTTCGTCTTCTTTCGCAAAAAACAGATTTATTTCTGCAAAAGCGTTCAAATGAAGAAAGACATGTTTTTTTTGAGTGAAGTAACAAAAATAAATATGAATACTCTGTTCGCATTTGCAATTACGAATTTCATTGTAATTGTGTTGAAAAGAGTTAATATTGCAGAGAATAATGTTTCAGACGCGCTGCACACTTCATTACTGAAAATATGTGAAAACTCTTAAAGAGTGTCATTAAAATACGCATTTCTTTGTAAATATGTGTCTTTCAAGTGTCGAGTCTCATCTAACATCTTTTCTCTTCGATATTTGTGTCTCTTTGCAATGCAGTAAACATACTGCGTCGTGATACCTTTTGCAAGCAAAAATATAGTTATTCTCACCTTTCACAGTGAAAGCCATTAATTTTATTTCACTGTTCACTAGGATCCACTAAAGATGTTTTACTATTTTTTAGCTCAACTTTCACAAAAGATGACAATTTGATGATTGAAAAGCGAGAAATAATTTATCATATATACAGTGCACACTTTCAAAATGAATGCGTTGCTTGAAAGTGTGAAGTAATTTTTTGTGATCATCGTCGATCGATGTTCAGCCTTATAACAATGGATTGTCTTTTAATACAAACGAAGTTCATTAAATTGTAGTTTACTTGTTGTCAATGAGCAAATAAAGCGTTCCTAGCGATTACTTCGCATTGCCCGTCAAATTTGATTCACTTTCAATTTTCTTCTTTTAAACCTGAATAAATCTAAAAAAGATTTCTCTAGCCATTCACATTCGCCATTCGTTCGTTCATCGT
>NCKV01000992.1:0-12424 GCA_003675905.2 Leptotrombidium deliense
GTTTCTTCTGGTTGACCCGCAAAGTTTGATTTTTCCGTTGTGTCCATTTTAACATTTGTTGTTTTTATTGGCTGTGAACTGGACAAAGTCGTTAAGAGAGTATCTTTAACAGTGACTGCTTTAGTCGTTTCCTCTGGTGTTTCCTCTGATCTTTGAGTTGTTTTTGTTTCATTGAGAGTATCGTTCGCACAATTAACACATTCAGTGGACGGTGAGGGCGTTAAAGCTTCGGTTACATTATTTGTTGCTATTGTTGTGATAATGGTCTCGTTTGCCGAAACTGTTTGTTCAACACTGGTTTTTCGAGTCGTTGGTTCAGTGGTCGGAATAAACGGAAGTCGACAGCAACTTTTAACGAACGAACGATCCATGCAAACTCCGATTGGTTTTCCATTCGCTCGCATACAGTCGAATGTGAACATACAAAGAACTGTTGATCCTCTGTCAAGTTCATTACACGAATTTAATTTCGTCACACTCTGCTTCGGACTCAATTTGTCCTCTGAAATTACAAGCAAAAAACAATTAAAATTAGTGATGAAAGTAATGGACGTAAAATTTTTATGTAAATTTAATTGCAGTGTACATTGCAGTAACAATGCAAACAGTTGCTGCGGTCACTGAACTTGTGAACTTTATTTGCGACAAAACAGATGGACAAAGTTGAAAGTTGAAAGTAAAGGTAACAAGTGTCAAATGAAAGTTATGAAAATGAAAAGATATGAAGAAAAAGCAAACAAACAAAGTAATTGATATAACTCACCATATTTTCTAATGTTAAATCTGTACCCTTTAATCAACGTCAGGTAAGTAAGTACAATTGACACGCAAAACGTTAAATTCATTATGATAAGTGACGATTAAATAACTGTTTAACAGAAGTAATGATAAACTCGTAAACTTAAATAATGGTTGTTAGCGAAACAGATCAATCACAAAGTGAGGGTTTCACTCTTTCTCATTAACGTAGTAAAAAAGTTTGCGAAACTTTTTGTTTGAATCACAATTGGATCACAAAATAAATTATCATAATTTAACAAGCACGACAGATGCAGGCATCGAAATGAATAAATGAATGTGTACCGAAACGGGAAACGAATGAATCTCGAGAAAATTATGGATTTAAATAAGACTGAAAATAGACGTTTTGCATCCGAAAAGAGCAGTGAAAACAAGTGGACGACGGATGGATGCAATCTGTGTGCTCCCCACACATTTATTCGCAAACAGACGATTGAATGAATACCAGTTCTCGCTTTTTTCTTCGTTGCGAATGGCTTTCAAGTTTTTAATTAATATTTGCGAAGTGTTCGCCGTGTAATTGTAGTCGCAAAGGGATGTCGTCAACTCTGGTCGTTGTTGAGAGCGATATGGCGCCTGAGGCTCTCTGCGTTTCTGCTTTCGAACGAGTTTCGCTTTACATTCGATTTAAGGAAACGAAATACACTCGAGTAAAGGTAAAGGTTACTCTTCTCAGTATTTGCTGTGCAAACACAAAAAACACCGAAAAACTTTTTGCTTGTTTTTAGTGCCACAAAACTTGTTTTTGAACTTTTCACGAATTCAAAGCGTCACTCGACAATCGAGAGAAACGTTTCTTTAATGAGTTCCTGACACTGAGTCCATTCGCAGTCCAGCTGATGTTTGTTCAACTTTAAAACACTCCGAAGCTCGAGAAGACGTGTTATTGCAATCGATGTAATCACAGGAATGTAGACATCCACAATTACAGCGACATTTGTCTCGTGTTATTGCGATTCGTTGCGAAACGATTCGAGAAATCACCGAATACAGCGAACGAACTGCGCTCAAATAAACTAGAGTTGCTGACCCACAGTGTGCTTCACGGTTAATGACCTTTACTGTGTTACCTTGACTCCCCTTTTGGTCATTTCTGCAATCGAACGCATCACTGAAGAGTTGACTTCATCTCGCTGCTATCTGAGGCACTCTCTCTGTTCTTTTGTTTGTTCTCTCTGCAGTTGTCATCACTCAAAAACGATCAGTTATTGATTGCATAAATTTCCATGAATTGCGAGTCACAGCAATGCTGTTCATCATTTTCGCCTCCACAAATGCGGTTATGACTACACACCGCTTTGTCTCGAAGAACACAATAATTATACGTATCGTGTTTCGCAACAGTTCTGTTAAGTTCATTATTTCATGTTTCGACATCAACAGTAAAATGAACTCTGCGAAAATTCACGCAAAATGATCTCAAGCAGAAAATTGAAATTTTGAAAGTTTGTACTTTTAAATATGAAATGTAACAAATGAATGAAAGTTATTTTCAAAATATATTTTCTCCGATAACTCTTCGAATCCAGGGTTTGTAAGCAGATGTTCTCATGTAAACTCCCGGCAAATTTGGTTCGGCACATTTAATTCCATGAGAAACGGTGCCGATGAGTACCCAGTGACCGTTGCTTCGTTGTATCATTAACGGTCCGCCGGAATCTCCTTCACACGCATCTTTTCCTCCATTTTTGTAACCAGCACAAACAAATGTATCTCTAATCGCTTTCACGTGTCCGGCTTCCAGAAACATTTGTTGACATTGACTGTTGGGCAAAACCGGCAACTTGACCACTTGTAAAATACTTGGTATCGGTCCACCTAATATCTCAGCTAACAGTTACTCGATCATGTCATTTACTGGTCTTATTTTAATTTACCGTAGCTTAGTTTGCCCCAACCGGCAACGTGCGCCATCAATCCAACAAATTCTTCGTTTTCTTCAGGAAGGCAAATAGGTACAACGTGAGGCTGAATTTCGAATTTTGATTCCAATTCGAGCAATGCGATATCGTTTTCAAAAGTATTTGGATTGTAATCTCGATGTATAATCATTCGTTTAACTGGCTTCGCAACTGGTTTCAAGTTTTCCACATCACCCGTAAGATCATATTCACCAACGATCGCAATCAGTGATCCAAGAAAGCTGTAACATTGAATTTATCTAAATGAGAACACTTTCGATAAAAGTAACATACCCTGGTTGACAGTGAGCTGCAGTTAACACCCATTTTTTATGAATCAAAACACCGCCGCATTTTGTTTTAACGAACAAACCCAGCCAAGTGGCTTCCTTTATTAATACCTAAAGAAATTTAAAGATTCAATAGTAATAATCAATTTGCTGTTTCATACCTGCCACGGCCATTCACCAAAGTAAGCATTACGTCCGCCAACTACGCGACTGTCAGGACGCAAAGGTCGAACCCCGCAGTCTTTCAAATTAACAAACAAACAGGCATTCAATTAACAAATCTAATACATTTGAATACCTAATTTGTTGTCATACGGTCTTGTTACCGCTGGTGTTAACATTGTTGGCACTGTTTAAATATTAAATATTTTAAAATATTGGTCAACCATTAACAAACTGATACCAGTAAGTAATGTTGATGATTCAGAATTGGAGGGAAATGTGGTGAAAACTGTCGTGTCCAGACTAGAATTATAAGCTGTCAGTGTGTCAGTTACCAGTGTTACTGTTGACTCGACTAACTTGAAATTGTGAATGATTCGTTAGAACTGTTTGACAACCAATTTAAGTTTGATGATATCGTTGTCGTTGTTTCGGGTGCCAACGTTTCCGGGGATGTGTTTACAATTGTCGAAGTTTCAGTGATTGACGTTGTCAGTGTCTCATCATTTGTATTTAATTTTGTAATCTGAAATTATTTTTTAAAAATCTTATATATACTGATTTTTTAAAATATACCAATTGTGGAACATCGTTGAGCACAGAAGCTATTTCTGTGAAGCGATCACTTTCAGTTGTTGTCGTGTCAGCGAAAGTGATATCTTCAGACTTCAGAATGGTAGGTTTAACTGTTGTTGACTGATTTATTGAGCTTGAAATGTTTACAACCATAATTGTTGTAAATTGAGTATCATTTAATGTGAATGCTTTAGAAGTTTCTTCAAACTTTGGCGTTGTAATTATTTCAATTTTGTTCACAATGCCAGTTGTTGTTGAAACTTGACTTTTGCTTAAACAGTTCAAACAGTCAGTCGTCGAAGACGGTGTTAACATTTCTGTTGAATTGTTTATAATATGTGTTGTTTTAACGGTTTCATTAACAACAATGATATTATCAAAACTCGATTTTCTTGTCGTTGCTGCAGTCGTCGATAATAACGGAAGTTTGCAGCAACTTTTTACAAAAGGACGATCCATGCAAACTCCGATCGCTTTTCCATTCGATCGCATACAATCAAATGTGAACATGCACACAACTGTTGATTCCTTGTCCAAATGTTTACATGAGTTTGACTTCATTAAAGTTTGCTTTTGATTCGTTTCAACCTCTGAAATTTTCAAGATTAATTATAACATGCACGTCTAGTTGCAATAAACAAAAGTGAAGGCACATTTAAAAGGTAAAGTTGCATAATTTGCCCACATTAAGAAATTAATTCCGAGAAAATGAGAAGTGTTGACAGAATGACGGTCAACAACCTCAAAAAGTTCTCATAAACAGTGAATGAGAAGAGTTATTGCTTTGATACTCACGAATTCGTCTTGAATTAACAGCCATCGCTTTAATTAGCGATAAATGTGAAAAGAGTATAAATTGAATGCAGATCACTAAATTCATGACAAAAGTGAAGTTTTTTAATCACAGTTAAAACAAAACAAACAAAAACTTAAATTTAGCCGCGGAGCAAATCGATCAAGATTTTGGAGCTCACTTTTGCTGCTCATCGAATTGTATACATTACAATGAATGAATTTGATCGCGATCACAACAAGACAACACAACCAACAATGATTATCATTGCTTAAAATGAAATGAATAAACGATTGAATCGGGAAGTGAAATTTGAAGAGCACACAAATGTCGGATTTGAAAAAGACCGCAAAATCAACGTTTTCGCAGCTGAAAGCAGTGAAAACAAGTGGATGGATACCACTCGCCGTTCTCCCCACACATTCATTCGCAAACAGACGATTGAATTAACAAATACCAGTTCTCGCTTTTCACAGTGAGAACCGTTTCAGGTTTAATTCTTTCGGACGACAAACAAAAACGAGCCAAAAACACAAGTGCATAGCATCTTTGCAGCAAAGCTGTGCACTTTTGCATCGCTTCCGAAATGCATTCAACGGAAAACAATGAAATTGTTTCGAATTTATGTAAAATATGTGCGACTGTTGCAGTCTATTGATTGCGTCCACTCATCCATTGCTTAAGTTTGTTGTTTGCTGTCTACTTGTCTTCATGTTTCAAACAAGTAATCCTCTAAAGGAATGCTTTTATGTGCAGATGCAAAATTTACACAGAAAGCTGTCGAGAATTGCAAAAAAGTGAACTAGACAGTGAAAGGGTTCAATTATCGATGGTGAACATAGACGTGACCGGTGAGCTTTTGTGAACACGTTTCTGAGATTCGAGGAAATATAAATGAAAAGGTTAGTTCTTATTACTCGCAGTACAAACAAAAAAACACGAAAACTTTTTTATTAGACAAGAAAACGAGTCGTGAGTTTTTCGCTGCAAACACATGAAATATGATGAGTGCCAATTTCAGGAGTGTAACGCATCTTTAATGAATCGTTGACACAGCCATTTGTCTTCAAAAGTGTTCGATTGGAAATCCCGAATGAAATATTCACTTTTGAGACGATTTGGAAAGAGTACGTCATCTTCACTTCGAGAGTTGACGTGATGTTTATGTTTGACATGCAATCGAATTGATGTTTCAGTAGAACGAAGACCACAAAATATCATTCGCTGCATCTTTAAGTTCCATGTTCTGTTCAGCTGTATTCTTCTTTTCAATCATTACGTAATCGTACTTTGAATCCAACTTTTAAATTTAGATATTCTCGTACACACTCCGGGAAGATTAGGCTCGGCACATCCGATTCCCCATGAAATGATTCCCGCTAAAAACCATTTTCCGTCGTCGCCCTGAACTTGAAGTGGACCTCCGGAGTCACCCTTTCGCAATGTTCGCGATGAGTCTCGATTATGAAAGTAAATTATGCGTACCTGACAGGAGTCACGGCCTCCCTCCGCGTAACCGGCGCACATGAATATTTCCGGTATATACTCATGTCTTCCAGCCGTTAGGAACATACTTTTACATTTGTCGTTGCTAACAATCGGCACTTTGACTTCTTGCAACACTGACGGCAGTATTCCTCCTAAAAAAGACAGCAATTACAATTATTGCATTCAATGCAAATAACTGTGAAACTGTTTGCAATCGGAATCTCTCGAAATTGTCTTCTGTTTTGTGAATCAAACAAACAATTACTCAATTCTTTGAAAAAAGAGCAGCAAATGCATTGTTAAAGGTTAAGAAACTATCTGAGGGCGATCACCATTAAGATCGACATCGCAATTGTGTTCTCTCTTCAATGATATTATTTAAAGTTTAACAACACTATTCTTAGTATTCGCATCAATAGTAAAATTGCTTCTTTTTTTCCTCAAAAAATATTTCCTAAAAGTAAAGCAATTTTAATGCGAAGAATTCAATTAGAATGCAATTTCGCAATTCGGGGAAAATTACCAAACTTTTTGCAACATCCTAATTGTAATTTAATGAAGTTATCAAAGTTAATTGAACGTTGTTTAAATGTTGTCATTAATAATATTTTTTTAAAGTTCAAATTTATTATGTTTGGTAATTGCCAATGAAATGTCATATAAAATATCTTGTCTCGAATATGTATGCTAATCAAGTAAAGAAAGAAGAAAGAAAGAAAGAAAACAGTTTTTTTTTCAAAAGAAGTGCATCATGTTCAAGTCAAAATAAAGATAAATTTTGAGAATATATTTTTGAAGTCGAAAACTGTTTTTTAAGCCAAAGTTCAAGGTTTGCTGAGCATATTTGCAAAAAAGCAAAAAGTTTATTTTCTTTTTTAAAGACAAAAATGATGCCTTTGAGGCAATATTCTCGAATATCAGGGTTACAAGGCTTTCGATGCCACTCATTCATTGTTCACCTCATAAACGGTAAATGGTTTCGGTTTGTATTATCAGTGACCCACAATTCACACCAACTGTACACATCTCAATTTTCGGCAACGCTTTAGTTTCGCTTTAAGTAACTCGAAATGAGAGACGGCTTTGAATTGAAAAATGCCTTTTTATAAGTGAGCGGTTAACACCCAAACACACGGTTTCGATTCAAAGTGAAAATCCTCATCTTTTTTCTAGCTCTTTTTAATTGTATTCGAAAACGATTTTAGAACAATCGCCGAAAAAAGCAGTAAACTAAAAACTAAAAAGCAAAGATCACATTGAATACGGTTTGCGTTAAAAGCAACGATGTGCACAGTAATCATTGGTGTCACTTATACTTTTTTATGAAATTAAATGTAATTGAAAATTGAAATACTGCGTCTATGCAATAACCAAATATGAGCGAGAAACTGGATTCATTTGAATTATATATTTCATAAAAAAAGGTTTCAGAAACAAAAAAGTGTACATATTTATGACTACACAAGTAATTTGGATATAGATAAATGCGTTCAGTTTGCTTTGTTACTTCCATTAGCTTTTTGTATTCAAAAAATATTCGCCTTTCGGTCACGCTCTTTCAGGTCATTTGCAAGAGTGTTTCTCTCGAATACCGAGTAAATATTGAGAATCTATTTGCTAAACAACGGTCAGTTATGAAATATTGATGGCAAAAAATTATATTAATTTGCGCTCAGTTCTTGGAACACGTAAAAAACGAAAATTCAATCAGAATAACAGTTGTTTTCAAATGTTGTTCCTGTTGATGATATCTCTGCAAATCTCGATGCGATCAATGATCACTGAATATTCGACTCGAACAACATTTATAACTGTGATTGCGGATTGCAATTTAATCGAAAACGTGCATAAAATGCTGTTCTCCTTGACAATTAATTGAATATTGAATGTTTTGAATAGCATGTAAACGAAATGTTAACTCATTACGCTGATTTTGAATGATTAAATCGGTTAAAAGTGCAGTGGAAGCATATTTACCTTCGCTCAGACGTCCCCAACCAGTAACAGTGGCATTTCTACCCTCCAGATTTATGTTGTCGGGAGGTAAACATATCGATCCGATGTGTGGCTGAAAGTCTATTGCTTCGTCTAGTTGAACCAACGCGACGTCGTTTTCGTACGTGAAAAAGTTGTAGTTAGGATGCACAACTTTTTTCTTAGCTCCTCTTTCTAAGTACGGATATGGCTCCAAAACACTTGCGAAGTCGTATTCACCGACTCGAATACGAATTTGAGATAACAATAAACTGAATTTTAAAGTAATTTAGAAATGATAATATATCTGATATTTTATTACTCATCGACACAGTGTCCTGCAGTCGCAATCCAATGTTGATTTAAAATTGCGCCTCCGCAGCGATGAGTACTCGAAAAACCAAAGAACGACGTTCGTCGAACAGAAACCTAAAGATTACAATATTAGGTAATCACGAATAGACTTGTACCGTTGTTACCTGCCAAGGCCAAGAACCGAAAGCGGCGTTCTTTCCCCCAACAACCTTACTTTGCGGATGAAGTTGTGGAACTCCGCACTGCACTGCAACCGATTGAAAACATTTAAAAGCACTAATTTTATACAATTAACGAAATTAATAATACCTTTTGAGACCGGTTTCTTGTTAATACTTTGACTGATAACATTCGACGCAGACGGATGTGGGTAATAACCGGGCTTCGGTCGCGGGGTACTTGTCGTCGTTGCAATGGTCGTCGTGGTGCTCACTCGACTATTAAAATAATGATGACTGTGTACAACTGTTGGTCGATTCATTGCCGGCGGTCGAAACGTCGGACGACCTATTAATGTAACCGATGGATGAGGACGATGAGTTGGGTACGCGGGAAACACTGCTGGTGGACGAAATGTGTGTAACATATTCGTAGGATGAGTCGGTGTACTTGTCTGATAATGCCAAACTTGGCCTAAATTTTAAGTCAAAGTCAAACAATAATACCAAAAGTGAATTTCACCATTTCAACTTTTCACAATTCGTTTCCCGCGAAACTGAACGATAAAAATTGTAGTCATTGAACTTACCAGGAATATGAATCGGTGGGGGCCATGGCTTAGCTGGTGGCTTCCAAACTGTTTGAGTTGTATTTTTTAAGGGTGATTGACTGCTGATTACGAACGGCTTCTGAGTCGGTTTTCCGACAGAGTTTACCGTTGAAATGAACGGTTTAGTCGTAGTGACTGAGGTTGTGACAACGTTCAGCGAGTTTTGGCTCACGGATTCGAGAAACAGTGATGATTGCGTCGATGAGGTAACTGGCAATGAGGATGGCTTGATCGGAGTGCTCACGTCGATGTCGTTGCTTGTGTCGTTGTGGCCACAGCAACTTCCGAACAGAAATCCATCAACACATGTTCCCAAATGTTTTCCTTCAGTTTTAATACATTCCCACACAAACATACACGTTCCTTCCAATCCGACAGCATTATTACATCGTTTTGGACTTATTTTCAATGTAAAACCTTTTGTTGGTTTATTAACAAAGTAAACAACTAAAAGCAATCGAAAACTTTGCGACGTACCGTTTTTGAAAAATGTGAGTATCACGAAAAGCAGGCAAATTAGACCCAAACACTGATTGTTCTGCAGTTTGGGTATTAATTTCATTACGCATACGATTTCCTCGTGTATATAAATAGTTTATGGTTTGTCCACTGCAATAGCATAGCTTTACAGTGAAATTGGTCGCTGGTCTCTTTCGGACAGAAATCGAAAAAAGCGCACGAAAAGAAAACTTTTAATTGATTCGCGAACTGAAACAAAGAATAGCGGCAATCGCATTGTTTAGAACAGTGTTTCACCGCATCGTTCACTTGAATCGAAAGCGATTGGCACAGAAGAGTGATGCGATGTTGTCTCGCTTTGCAGAACGGAGCGACGAGTGAGAAGCAGCGAGTATTACCCCATTCGAGGCACCGTTATCCTCGATCCTCTATTCTGTATTCTCTCGATGACCGACTTTAATTAAGAACTCCCCACTTTGTGGCGAAACACTCGCCCCTCCGTCACCGGCGACCGGTTTCAATGTTGTCAGCAGTGATCTATTCGATGAGCGGCGAAGAAACGATGAACGCGTGCACTGCTGCACTCAGCCAACAAAACAACACCTCCTCAAAGCTGCAGACAGCGAACATATTTAACCACACCGTAAACAACGAACAACTAGCGAATGACAACTTGAATTGCGGATTAAGGTTACCGCTTAATTACCTTATTTCTCATAAAAATACTCGTATTCACAACACACTGTTCTTCACTTCACTATTCTAAGGTTACGCAATCGACGACAGGCCGTCACCACTTGTCGCAACACTCACTCAATACTCGCTAAAAAGTAAAATTCTCACAAGTCTCATCTTGTCAGTCACTTCATTTCAGATGCAATCGAATACTTGTAAACATCTAAAATTAATCTCAGTGACCGATTGACAATGATTACATGTAGATTGGACGAAAAAGAGTATTTTGCGATTTGTTTCGTTTGTGCACTTTAACGATGCCAATTTTTTGTGCTCACAAAACACAGTTCCGTAGTTTTTCTCATCGTTTCGCGTTTGTAATCGTATTCAATTGCCAAATCTGTGTGTGTGTGTCACTGTGTGCTTGTGTGAATGCATCGCAACAATTGTTGCCCATTTAAAGTAAAACGCGTCTCTTCACAATTTGTTGAAAAGATTAAGGATTCGCGTCTCAATAATATGCAAGCATTCATAATTCAGCAAACAATTATTGCCTTTCTTGTAAATTGTTTCACTATAATAATAGTGAGTGAATAAAAAATTCGGGTTATTTATGTTTTGCATGCAACACTTGCGAAACACATATACACACACACGTTTAGTTCACAGTTTTCTTGAATTACACCGCTTACAGATCGCAATCAAAACAAATACATCACACAATTCACACACAATTTTGAAAACAACTTTTGACAAAGTTTGTCAGAACAATTGAGGCGAAAAGACAATGTTTACAAAAAATTGCTGCGTTGAGTATTTGGTTGCGAGAAGTTCTTTAAGAAAATAAGAGACAAAATTGAAATTCAGGTCAATTTGGTCAATACTTCAGGAAGCATTCATTTCTTTACAATTTTCAATACGAAAAGTATGTCTGTTCGAAATTTGAATCTATTTTTCGACTACTCATTGCTTTTGTCGATGAAACGTTACATCTGATATTAAAATGCAATAAAATGGAAATACAACATTTTATTAGTGTATAAAGTGAGTGAATAAGAGTAACGAGTAACGAAACGCGATGTTATGTATCAAAATTTGATTTGAAAAAGAAGGATTGCGAGCGCACAATTCGACTGATGATTGCTGTGATGCATTGCATCGCCTGACGAAAACGTTTACAAAGTTCAAACGAAACACGAAATTTTAATGAATTTTGTCCGAAAGGCAAAATGTATCTCAAAAACGAGATTTAATGATTTTCAGTTAAATTATAGAAACCAGTTCGAAAAACGGTCGATTATATCGGTTATGATATCTCTGCAAATTAAAAACGCAATGCAAAACTCAATGAATTCAGTATCGAGCGAAACAGCTATTTTCTTATTCAATGTTTAACAGTCATTTTAATCCAATCCATGAACTCAGTTATTCTTGTGTAAACACCCGGAAATCCACGATCTCCGCAACGAATGCCCCACGAGACAACACCAACAAGAACGTATCTTTCATTCGAGCCCAGGAACATCAATGGTCCACCCGAATCGCCCTAAACAATACAATTACACAATTGCTTATAATTACGCATTGCCAAATAAAGTAATTATCGCATGTCGCATGTCGCGCTCAATTTCCGCACCTGACATGAATCTTTTCCACCTTTACGATCAGCGGCACAAATGTTTGTAGATTTGATTCTATCTTTGTACGCAGTGATGCATT
Source organism: Leptotrombidium deliense (assembly GCA_003675905.2). Taxonomy (NCBI): domain Eukaryota; kingdom Metazoa; phylum Arthropoda; class Arachnida; order Trombidiformes; family Trombiculidae; genus Leptotrombidium; species Leptotrombidium deliense. The sequence goes on from NCKV01000992.1 coordinate 11,923, forward strand.
CTTGATTCGTCCAAATCGGCAGTGTCACTTCTTGCAATCGTTTTGCTGATGGTCCACCTGAACAAACAAAACTTTAAAATTTATAAATCTATTAATCATAATACAAACCGTATTCGGTTGCACCCCATCCAACAACTGTGGCCATTTTGCCGACGTACTTATTATTTTCACTCGGCAAACAAATTGGATGAATGTCATCGTTGAAAGGAACTTTACTTGCTAACTTTAGAATGGCAATATCATTTTGCTGTGACGTTTTGTTGTAATTCGGATGTATAAATATCCGTTCAACTTTATAGTCGTTCGTCATTTTTCGTTCTTCGTTTTCAAATTCGTAAGCTCCTAGACGAACCGTAATATCGGTTTCTTTCTGTCCGCGGACACAATGAGCTGCGGTTATTATGAAACGATCTGTCACTAAAGCACCACCGCAATACTGATCCGGAACTGGATTTTGAGCTCGCAGTAATGCAGCCATCCATACCCAAGATTCGGGTTCTGC
>NCKV01000993.1:0-12398 GCA_003675905.2 Leptotrombidium deliense
ATTAGCTGCTCCTGCTTTGGCAGCTCCAGCAGTCATTGCCGGTGGTCCAGCAATCGGTTACGGAGGTCACGGATTGGCTAGTCCCGCATACGCCGCTTCGGGATATGCCGGTCACGGAATCGCCGGACACTTAGGAGCAATGTCATACAACTACGGAATCTCACACGCTGCCCCAGCTTACAAGGGACTCGCTGCTCCCATCGCCGCTCCAATCTCTTCGTACGGCAACCTCGGTGCTTATTAGACATGTTTAGTTTAAATTGTGATCATTGATTTTTTATTTAATACTTTCAATTTCAATTTTTCGAGTGTGAATTTTATAGCTGTTATTTAAAGCAAATAAAAATCACGCTTAGTTTTTAAGAAATTGTACATGATTGCTCATCTGGTTCAGGGTCTTGTGGATACGATGGTAAGACGCGCAACGGAGGTTCTAAATATTGTCCATCGATGTAAATACGGTAAATGACTATCCAATGAGACCCTTCTGAATTTGATGAAAGTGAAGTAAACATTGAATCGACAGATGCAGCAATACTGCTGGTTGAATAGCTTAATTTTATTACAGATGTTTCTGCAGACACAATGTGAGCTCCTAAAACATGAAAATGTACAATGAAGCAATCAATTAAAGTGAAGCACCTGTGGCTGTCAACCAAGCTTCCATTTTTCGTTTGGTGCCAATGCAATCTTCGTACTCCTGTGGACCCAATTTAGCAGGTACAAAGATTTTGCAATTCAGTAATACTGGTTTAGGAGGTGACACTAATTTATCACAATTCACTTCCGTGTTTTCGGTCGCGTAGAAAACTCTTATAAATTTCAGTAAAAAGTCGCTTTTTGATTTCTTAAAGAACATGTTTCTGTAGTCGACTTCACTTTCTTTCGAATTCCCTGTCAACAAACGAAATCTTAGACACTGATAACACTATTTTTCATTTTCTAACAGGAATCGAAAAGCGGCAAATCGATTGATTGACAGTTCAAGAATCGCACAGATGAACAACATTTCTCTTGTATCGACTGAGAGGCACGTTTTAAAACACTTCCAAATGGTTCATAATTTGGCACTGCTAACGGAGAGTCCCACAATTCACGCGAAGGTGTGAAGTTGTCAATGGTCAACAATTCGTTTGCCGGTGGTCCATGTTCGTAATAAACACGGAGAATAAAAGCCACGGAACAGTTTTGAAGAATAGTATTACTCCAGTAAGAACATTCGACGTCAATGTCTCCATTGGCAGTCACTGGAACAGGTACTGTCTCTGTGCACAATATTTTACCTAAAACGTTGCGAAAAGTTAGCAAAGTTAGAATTGTAACACAAGTTAACGAAAAGAGTAAACAGTTGAATTGCGCTTGTTTAACTCTGATAAAGAAGAAGCGAAAAAAGAGACGAGATTTTACATGTTCGAATTTTACGAGCTTTGAAATTGAACGAATTGCAGAGATAGCGAATACCGTGAAATGTTGTTTGCTTTTCAGATAAAATTAGCGAAGAATTGTGCGTTAAATTACCGTCGAGTGGTTCTTTGCTAAGAACATCGTTGAGTCTTTTCGTCATTTCATCGAGATTTTCGAAGCACAAACTTTCTTTTTCGTTGACATTCTTGGAACACTTACTATTTGTCTCATTCTGATTACTTGTCTTCTTCTTTGGTATCACATTTATACACCCTAATTTCTGCGGTGCACTACGACTGCTTTTCGGCACAAGCCACAACCTAATCGAAGCATTCCCAGAATTTTATTGAAAATATTCGTGGGATTCGCGATCGAAACACGAACCATTCAATATAATAACAAAGAATAATACTAACCTGACTCCACGTGAGTTACGCTTTACCGACGAACCAGAAAATGAAGAAAGTTTGCGACCAAACGTCGTCGTTTGATCGTATTGAACAGTTTCGAGGCACTTTACTTTCCATTTTTGGTTGAAAGTTAACCAAGCATTTATTTTGGCAAACAATTCACTGCAAAAACGCGAGTTGTCAATTTTGTGTGCTCAACAGGCAAACCGAAAGTATCGATCGCAAACCGCGACCGTAGCGCGCATTACCTAAAAGTCTCGTAGCCGACTTGGAAGAACCATCCTTGCGTTTTTCGTCTATATACGGGGAAAAAGTCGACAAAAGTCAGACTGACACCCAAATTGGAAGCCAGAGTGTCACCGTTCGCACTGTTTTCAATGTTCGCATTCATTTGCAACGTGTATTGAATGCGATCGCAACTTGCGTACGAATGCTGCGAGTTGCATACGAAGTTGTCAATGAAAAATATACATTCTAAATATCGACTCTGAATCCATGGAAACAAGTGTACAGCCAAGGATCGCTTGACGTAAGTTCGCAGCTGAAGTAACAATCGACGGCAACACACTGAATGCACTTTGCAATCTACTTATCTGAGTCGAATGAAAAAACGAATGTTTTGTAATCGACAAACAATTAGTATTTTTTATTTACAAATACAGTGGTTTAAAATAAATTACATTTTGCAGGCAAAAATGTTCACAGTGAGAAATGGGCCACAAAATTTTTGAATTTATTAATTTTGCATTCATTTCGCGAATGCGACAAACAGTATTAGAACATTTAAAAATGTACAGTGCTTTTTGCAGTAAAATACATCGGTGTTTACAATGCGATATGTAAAGTGCCGAACAATGATTTAAACGAGTTATACAATATTTTCCAGTGCATTTCATTGCATAATATGTATAAATGATAGTAAACGCAGACGATTCATTCATTAATTTGGAATTTTTTGTAAACTTGTATTTATATCACATTTTGTATGTTTCGCGCGACGCGTCGATCGAAATAGCCAAAACGCATCGCAAACGACCAAAGTTCTCATTTCATAATAAAAGTGCTCATTGTTTCAATCGTTCGACTCTTTACTGTCTTCCCGCGAAGCGCCGGAAATGCGAGAATAACCGTAGTATCCGATGTCGAAGAAAACGCGGAACGTCATGAATAGATAACCGTTTTTGGTGCCGAATCTGTTATATTGAAATGTGTCGTCGACTGCTCTTTCCTTTTCGTTATCGTCTGATTTGCAAAACACTTCCACTGTTTCAGCACTCAACAGTCGCAAACTCAGTTTTTCTTTTCCTTCCGCTGCCGCTGCTTCGTTCTCTGTTTTCAATTAAAAAACATGCATTTTTTAGTCAAACTTTGCGATACATAAATCACACAGGCAGCGAAATAAAGTCATTTCGCTGTTCAGGTGTGTCGTGAATGCAAATTTTTAGCAAAGTGTATTAAATTACATAGAAAATGGACAGGAAATCGATTAAGGATCATAGTTATTAACTTTCAACTTTATTTATGTTCATTTTAAGCACAGCAACAAATCTGAATTGAGTCGTTATGCGTGCCATTCAAAATTACAGGCAATTTTGTTTCATTGTAGTCACGAAATAATAAAAGATTGTCTGTTCACTCCATTTCTAGTGGAATATTTCAATGACGATGAAATGAAAACAAAACGCAGTGGAGAAACACACAATTTCACTTTTATCTAAATCACAAAATTTGATGAACACTAAAATTTGTGTTACATTGTTTGTGATGCCTGCAGAGTTTACGATGTTTTTCACATTTTTTATTTTCTCGTTTACAGCAAAATGTGTAATATGTAAAAATGTGTGATCGCTGCGAACGAATAATTCAATTACGCGTGAAATAAATGCAAACATTGTTCCGCAATGTGTTGCAATTGGAGCGTTTATATTGTAATTCATAGAAACATCGCACTTTCATTGTTTTAGCAGCTTTTGTTATTATATTTAAAAACATAATTTCCAGAGAAACGTTCTGTCGTTAATGTGATCACGTTTTCTAGTTTCATTTCTGTTGTGTCAACTTGAAAGTTATCGACACGGACTCGCATCACATGTGCTTTCAAAAATTGCGTTACGTTTCATTCGAAATATGTATTCGTTTATTTAATTTTCAAAAGCAACACTTGTTTCATTTCTATTTTAATATGGTTACTTGATATTACCAAAATTCGTTCTGTTCAACGAGACAAACTTGTGATTTATTCAATTTGTCGATACAATTTCGCTGATAGAATGAAATATCGCAAAGAAGTTCTGAACTGAATGCGCACTATTTTCGGTAATTGAGTAATGATCGAATTACTGAGATTCGTTTGTGACACAAAATTGATAAATGAGCGAATAAATAACATAAAAAGCTTAGGTTTATTTCATTGAACGCTTCAGCTATCTGATTACGGAATCACGTCGATTTTCATTGCCAAATGAAAGGCATTTATATACTTTGCTGTATGTATACACTGTAAGTCGTACAACATTCCTCTATTCATGATTTCCTATGCAGTGATTAAAAGGCATATATTCAATGCAAATTCAGTATAAATGAAGCACCGGTTTAATATAATATTATATTAAACTTATGTTTTTATTAACATTACGTTTCTGAATAAAACCTCACTTTACCAATACTTAACGGAAATATGGTTAAATTTAATTTCCAACACTGTTAATCACTTTTGCACGCGACGTTAAAAACTTTTAAATCACCTTCAATTTGATCGACTCAATCTTCGATAATCAATTGGAAAGCAATGAAAAATTCGAAAAGTGAATGAATAAAGTTAGCGTGCTAATGAAATGTTGAGTGTGAACGAAAAATAAAAATGAGTGCGAAGAGAGTGAAGTGAACACGAACATTTAAATAACGATCAAAAGTCAGTTTCATTCGAATCTCTGTGTTCTGCGAAAGATTGAATTGCTTTCAGTTGTTTTTTCTTCAATTATGATTTCTTATAAATATTTTATCCAAAAACTCAAAAAAAAAATATTTCACATTTCATTTGAAGTAAAATAGTTGAAAAAACGAAGGAAACGAAAAATAAGAAAGAATGAACAGAAAGAAAGATAAACATTTACTTTTCTTCTTCCAAATAAACTTGAACATTTCTATATAATGTTACGTACATACATAACTTGAATTTGCAGGAGAAATGTAAACATTGAACAGTAGTTGAATTGCAATTATGAACTTTGCTCGTATCTTTCATCTGTCAAACATGTCACACAATTTCAAAATTATTACATTGAAGATAAACAAGAGAAGAGAAACAAGTGAAAAGTGTTTGCAAAAATTTCAGTAAATACAACAATGAAAACGAATGAAAGAGAAGAAATCATAAAAAATTCAGTTCTGTGAATTAATGATATACATTGTGATTCTGGTGATCGCAGTAATAAAAGTAAATATATTAAAATAATATAAATTTGCTTTCAAAAAGCAGAAAATCACAATTTCCTTTGAAATTGCGTAACATGCTCCTGTTTAATATTATATAATCGCATTAACAATGGAAGATGAATTTAATCTCTATTTATAGAAATGCGTTTCAGAAATGAATATAATAAACAAGTAAGCATAGTCCAATATTAGTACATTAATCAATGTGTTTAATGTAGACAGCATAATTTATTACATTGTATCCACTCACATTTGTCGACCAGCATTCATCACTTTTTTTGGATCAATGTTTCTTGTGACGTATTTTAATTCAATGTTTAATGTTATGCAACAATGACTTTCTTTTACTCCTTTCTTTGCAGAAAAATTATTCAAAATACAATTGCAATTGCTTCGTACTTTTAGTTTCCATGCTTTGCTTCTTCAAAGTTCAAAGTTATAACAACACACACTAACTATGTACTCTTACTACTGTATAATCTGGTTGCTTTTGGTTAAATTTTTCCTTATTTTCAAATTCATTATAAATGATACTTCACTCAATGATACTACACATTAAATAGGGTTACATTGTTACGGATTTTTTTCTCTGTATTTTCGCGTTTAAATGCTAGTGCACTTAGATAAACTATATATCCTCGAGTGCAGCTGCTATTACACAACATTACTTTTGTAAAATTTATAATATAATGCTTCTGTTTGAACAACTTTTTTTCGTGTTCTTAAAAGTTTGAAAGGAGAAAAGAAAACAAAGTCGTTACTTATGTTACGTCGTAATAACGTTGAAAAGAAAGGATTATTGAGAATGCTAGTACAGCACTTAAGGTGATTTTTGTATTCCATTGTATGACATTGCATTACGTACATTAGTTCACTGCTAAAGATTTTTTACTTAGAACTTGATTTCGAACACATTCTGCATCGAAGATCATACAATTGAAAGTTTATTGTTATCGAATCGCATTGTATAAGCAAGTCTCATCGTGTTTCATCTCAATATCTTTTTTTCGCTAAATAATTGATTACTTTTGTTATTTCATTCAATTTGTGTTGTTTGTTTTCTTGATTCACTAAAAGCTAAGTAAAGTTAATTTTAACTTATTACAACTTTGAGATTTGGAATCGCTGCTTTGCTTTGTGTTCATTTATTTCCACGTTTAATGTGATGTTTATGTTCTGTTGGTTGTAATAAAAATTAATTCTCGTTTGCGTTGTTTCCCATATCTGATATGATGTAGTAAAGTGCGGAAATGTATGTAAATGTATTGTAACACGAGAAGATGTAAATGTTGATAAACATTATACGCGACTGTTCGCTTTAAAAGACATCATTTACGTTGTTACACAGTAAACAGAGTAAAGAAGAAGACAACACAAATGTACTGCAAATGGTTTTCACTTTTACGTTTTACGATCACATTGATTAATCGTAAAATATTGGCTGACAAAAGGTGAGTGCATATTTGTGTTCGAACCTGTGAGAATGGACAGAATGAAGAAACGATTCTTAGACTCGCTTTTCGATCGTTTTTCTCATTTTAAATGGTAGAAAACAAATGCGAAAGTAATTTATATTTGAGATTAAAAATAGAAAAATATCGACTCGCTGTTTAATTGTGCAAATGTAAGCGAACGACAATTTTTATGTCAAACAAAATTGTGCATTGCATTACTTTGCTGAACGAGAAAACTTCAGTTACACTCTTTCACAAGTAATTAATGTTTTATTGAAGAGCCGCAATCTTTTGCTTTACGCAGCGAATGTGTCGCGTAAAATAGGCACACACGCAACAACAACAAAATAAGTAAAACCAACCTTTGTACACTTGATTGGCCCATTCTTCCAATTTCTGATTTATATCTTTGATTGTTTCGTGTTTCTTGGTTGCAATGAATAGTTTAGACGCCAAATATATTGGATACGATGTGTGACCCGATTCCTCTTCGATTTCCTGAACCATCGGTTTGGTGTACGCGATCCGGAATATTCGCAAGTAATCTCCGTGTTCCGTGAATGACATCGTTTTCGTGTCCAATGTTGTCACTGCGATTGCATTGCATTCACACGTCAATAAAATGTCGATATTCTTATTTTGCGAATGTGGCATTCATTTTGTTCGATTTCTCGAGAACACTTTGTCTATCTCATAACACCACAACAAACAGTGAGCTCAATTTTATGAACAATATTATGTGTTCTTACATATGTTGTTAGTATTGCTTTTATAAATGAAAAAAGGAAATATAAAATGAAGCAAAGAGTGTTATTTCGACGGATGTTTTCATAAAATGAACGTGATATTAAAAATATGCTTTCATACTTTTTCTACAAAAAGAATTATGCAAATATAACATACATAAATCAATTTTAATTTTCGCAAGAATTGCGATGTCGGCATTTTACGCAGCGAATTAAACATAAATTAAATGCATTGAAACATATACGACTCGACGGCAATTAAATGTGTCACTGAATTACTGATAACAGTGCATTAAATATAGAATTACGATTCCTGTAAAATATGTATGTGAACATATTTTTCTATCATTTCAGTTCTATCACGACCTCAATGTAATCTGAATTCACGACGAGCGATTCCTTGTTTTTTTATTTAAATAAAATTATTATTATACGTACAGTATTCCAGTTGCCCTTGATACGAAAATTGATGTAAATGTATTTTTTGTATTCTAAATAGATTCGTTGAAGTCTATCTGAACATTTCATCAGTTATTTGCAATCAAATTTTTGCAATATTCATCAATTCAATGTCATTCTTCTAAATTGTTCATCATATTCACTTAAGGTTTCAGAGGTGAATTAATTATTACATACTTTGCGAACGATTAATTAGCAAATTTAATTAAAAATGACTTAGAACTCGTTTTGCGAAAGACACACGTTATCATGCGACTTTTAATCTTTTTCTTTTTAATTTATGGTTGAGAAATTTTTTTCAGTGTGTAGTGTATTTCAATCGATTTACGTTTTCAATGAAACATTTATTGAATTCTCGAAAAAAAGAGTTTCTTTTTTGTACAACATGTCTGTTGTATAATTGAATTGCAACAACAACGTCGAGTGAGTCAAATGAAACATGGTCGAACTTACATGATTTCAGTTTTATGTCGACTGACTGAGCGTTTTTGAAATTGACGTCTGGATTTTGTGACAACCATTTTGTCGCTCTGGACATCACTTCACTGTATGTCTCGAATTTAGGTTTTCTGAAAAATCCGCCACCGGAAATGTGCTTAGGAACGAAGTCGACGATTCCTGCGAACGGATACGTCTGCATTGAAACATCTACAATTCAAACAGTTTCTGCAACGCATTGCAATTGCATTGTTTGACTTAATTTGTGCGTGAAAATTGCAGTGCAGTCGCATTTCATTGAATGAATGTGCAGATAAAGGGCAATACGAATGTTATTGTATTTACTGATTAATTCGTCGCACGGCGTTCCTTGTTCGTAAAAGATGCGAAGAATAAACATATTTTTGCTTGAAAAAGAAGACAGTGACACTTCAGGATCCACTTTCCAGTCGGTGCCTGCTTCACACTGAAGTGTTTCCAGAGTGATTATTCGACCGTCGATTCCGTTATTGCTAATATTGGCATTCACGCGTTCGACGAGTTCGTCTAAATTCTCAAATTTTGTGCCCGAATAGTCGCTGTCATCTTTATTCAAAGGAATAACGTCAAGGTAATTGAGTACTTGACATATGTCACTTGTGTCTTTGTTAACAGGAACAACTTCTCTTCTTTTTATCCAAAGTCTAAAATTGAAAGCAAACAGAAGCAAAAGTTTGAGTTTGTTTTTGCTTAAAAAGAGATGTTTTCAGAAAAAACGTCATGTGTTGCATCTGTCATTGAAAGACTGTGAATTGTTGTAAAAATGAATCGAATCGCACCAGAATGTGTATCAACGATCGAATACATCACGAACAGTTTCAAGACTTAACAATAGATTATAACAAATGCAATAAATGTTCGCATTGTATAATGTGTTCGTATGTGCAATGTTTGATTTTTTGTTATTACGTGAAATCTTTTTTACCGTAAAGCTCGAAGAACGTTGTTTTTCTCGGTTCCATAAATATAAAAAGTGCTGTCGTTTGGTTTCAATTCGTAGTAACTGCCTCTGTCGTTGTATTTATACAGAAGCATAACCGTTTCGCAGTTTATCACTTCCCAGTGTGCATTTCTTTGCAACCATAAATTCGCCGTTTCTATCATACTTCTGTTTTTGAAAACGTGTCAAATTAGACGCACTTTAAACTCGATTTAATAATATGAAACACATTATTTTGCTTCTTCAAGTCATTATTGGAAAAGTGCTTCAAAAAAATAGTTGCTAAGAGACAGTGAAAATTTTTTAATGACTTTCTATAGGATTACACCTTAGAAATTACACTTCTCCACTTTTCACAATAAGCTTTGATTATCCACTGTTCTCAGTGTAACTAATCAACTGTGTTTCACTTTAGGTGAAACTCACAGTGAATTCATAATGACATCAAGTTGCAATTGTTATGAACACAGAATAACAGCGTTACCTGAAACTGTGGTATTCTACTTCTGCAGTGGTTATAACCGCAGTCGATGAACGTTTTACCACTGATGGAATAAAGTCGACAAAAGTGAACCTACTTTCGCTGGTTATGTGGTCATCGATGATCTGTGGTTGTTCCGGCTGAAACGCCTCGCGTTGCAAAAACAGCACTAATGCCATCCTAAACACGGAGACTTTTGAAAGCTTGTCACACTTTATAAATTCTAAATTTTGACGATCACTTTGAAACCGTGTTACACGTTGAATGCTGCATAACTTAAATAAATATTAAGTTTTACGATAAATATGAGTGCGTCGAAAATGTTTGACAAGTGTTGTTTTGCAAAAAAGTAATCAATTCTCGAGACGAAAATAAAGCGCGACAAATTTTTTTAGGCAAATCGCAAATGAATCGCGAAATGTTACGAAAAGTGTGCCTTCATAGTTGAGTGTACAGAAAATAAAGTCGAACACTAGTTTTATTACAGTCGAGTATAAGTTTTGCTGAGTTGGCTCTGCGCTGTGGTCTAATATTGATCGATGGTAACCTGTCGGTTTGTGCACAGTTTTTCTGTTCTCAAGGAACTCTATATTCACGTACACTGTATACTGTACGTATATATGCGTGTGAGTCTCTCTGTATATGTGTACACTCTATATGTGTGCCACTATTTTAATGAAGCGAAACTTTTCGAGTTGAGAACATCGACGTATGCAATATCGAATGAAGTCTTACAATGCAGCTGATATAAGCAATAATAATCTTTATTAATGTTCGTGTGGGTATTTCTGGTGTATGTTATTCAATTCTCACTTTCAATCAATTAAAAGCAAATAGAAAAGAATAGGAGGACTATTAAGAGAAAATGTGAAATTGGGAACTTGAAAGATTCACTATTCAGTCAATAATTCGAAACATAAACGGTTAAATTAACAGACAAAAATTATCATAATTTTTCTCAACAATTCAGGTAACTAGTATTCGATTAGTACAAACAGGCTGCAAAAACTGCAATGCATTGAAGTCAATTGCATATTTATTGTGCAAAACAATTCTAACAAATAAATGCATGTTTTTCTTTTTTGCATAAAAACGTTTGTTTCTATTTGCTACTCACGAATCGCCAAAAATAATTCGAAGCAATTTTTTGGTATTCACAGCAATCACAGCAATTATTGCTTTCATTTTGTTTTTACGTGTTTCTAGTGCAACACAGACAACAAAAACGTTTTTTATTGATAACAGCTGTATGCAATGATGCACTTTATTTCAATCGATTTGGCAACGTTTTTTATTCATTCATTATTTACTTTCAGTCAACTTTGTTCAAAATGCATTTCAATGCTTTTCTTCCAATTCATCAACTTTTTGCAAAATGAATATCATTTTAATACTGCAGAAGTAGTGTATTTATATTCATTGATTATACAAGTGATTCGAATTATTATGTATTCTATTGAATTCCCTTTTTTGCATTTTCGTTTACTAATGCGAAGAACAACGATCGAAAATACATTAAACTTGTGTTCTACATGTTCAAGAAAAATGTATTTTTTAAAGCACATATTATAAGAGAAGAAGAATGAAATTAAGTTTTCACTTTGCAAACAAGAGTTTGACGAAAGCAACGAAAATTTTTTGCAATATGTGTGATGGATGCAAAACGATGCGTGATTAAATTTATTTAGTTTCGCAAATTTTCTCCGTTGAAACTCTGAAATTATTGAATAACTCGAAGTATTATTGAATTAAGCAAGCATCATTTATTTCGTTGTGTGCATTTGCTGAGTATTTGCTTTCAATTCAATTCTTTCGCAGTTTGTGTTTGCAAAACTTTTATTCTTAAATTGCATTCGTTGCAACAAATTGTGCAAAGAATATTTCTATTCACTAAAATGCAGTATATACAAATCTAATTACTGCTCTTATTATTACTATTGTTATGATGTCTATATTGCACTAAACAGATTTGTTATGAAAATTTTCTCAAATTTGTGAAAATGAAGCACAATGTGAAGGTTAAAAATTACGAATCTTTTTGAAACAATGAAATAAATAGTTGCAGAAATTGCGTTTTTTGATTACAACATGTTTATATTATTATTAATAATTATTAAACGGTGTTCATGAATTTTTGCATTCAATGTTTTAGGTTCGCAGGAAATTGGATGAAAGTTTAATTTGAATGATAATCACGTTTATGTGAAATTAATTGCGAACACAATTATACACTTTGTGTCGATTACACACTGTTTTGCAAAATTACTAAACTTTTTGTGTTCTTTCCACTGAATTGCAACTTAATTGAAAAGAAGATTAAACGGTGAATTGAATGTGAACATCAGGTTACTGTGTACACAAGAAAAACAAGTGTAACAAAATTGCGGCTATTTTTACCTCAAAGACTGTTCGAAACAAATTACATTTCAAATTAAATGCAACAATTTTGTGATCGGAAACTAATTTCGTGTAATAATTAACCTAGAAACAAAAATTAATTCGCATCCCTTTCGTCACTTAATAGCCAATTGATGCAAATTTGCAAAGACTTTTGTTTTTGTCAGCGAAACTTGTTTTTTATAAACATTAAAC
>NCKV01000994.1:0-12390 GCA_003675905.2 Leptotrombidium deliense
GAACACAAGAACTTCTTTTTCCTTTCGCAGCACTGAAATCGTAATGGAAATTGTCTTCAATTATGTGAGCCCGCAGTTGACCAGTTATACTGTAATACAGGCTGCGTTAATGCGTTCTGAGGATGACCTCTTCGAAAGTGTGCTGCAAATAGCATGAGAACGTTGTCGAATCAACGAACCTCCGAATTAAAACTTGCGAACACTTCGCGAAAAGTTTGCAACTGTTACGACTGAAAAATGGACGCAAACTGCGTTCGCTGCACTCAAATCGAAGATTATATTTATTAACGCGAAAAACGTAAGAGTTTTGCAGAAAAAGCTTTTTAATGGAGACACTAAAGAGGAACAAACAGAAACAGAATTAATTTGACAAAAAGCAATGCCTCCTGTTTTCGCATCGATAAGACGTTGCAATCCGTTAAATATTAATGAATGCTCTGAAAAAACAAAGTCCGTTGGGATGCGTATTAATTATAACATTGAATTAAGTCACTTCGGATGCATGAATGCGAGTCTCGCATAATGAACGGACAGTGGCCACAAATTCTGGTGTAATGCTTGTAAACGAATACAACATTGAATTGTTGAGTTTACTGTGAATCGTGTGGCGTTAAGTTAACTGTGAAATAGATGACAACTTGTCGAGTGTCGCGAGATAAGCAGCGTTCGAATTCATTCTCATGCAAACGGATACACACGCATTGAATGCGTGCGCGGATGCGAACCATTCTCGGCGACACAAGCAACGATGACGGATACAAGGGAAGCGATGACCCTTGAAACTAGTGGCGATGCGGCGTTCTCCGCTTGTTTAAAAAATCATTGATTGCTTGATGCATGCAATGTATGCATAAGAATCGGCGAAAAACGGGAGCAGCGACGGGAATTGGTAATTATGCTTTATGCGAACAAAAGTTTCACGTTCAATACAACGATCAGATTTGATCGTGTTTTCTGTATTAAATCTCGGAGAGTATGACTTTGATAAATTATTCGCTGCCGTGCTTTATATGCACTTTTCGCCAATTCGAGTATAGGTTGCAGCGAACTGTAATTATAATGCTAATGAGCAAAGTGTTATTTTGCACAGTAGCTCATCAATTCTTTGACAGTGACTCTCATCCACAGCGAATGTAATAATACGCATCCAGGAAAGCGTTTTTACTTCGATGCCTCACAATTTGAATCACATCAAATATTAAATCAGTGCAGTACCCAATTTGCATCTGCAAAGGATTTCTCCGCTTTTTGTTTTCACTCTTTTTGCATGCAAAAACTGAACAGACTTCAATTAACTTATTTTGCTGTTTCCATTTTTCGTTCGCACGCACTTCGCTTAATGACACTTCACACTCACATTAATTATGTTTTACAAACAAATATTATTCCTAAATTATGTAATTGATGTTATCGCAAAAGCTTGTTACTGCTTTTTACATTACATAATTTATATGAACTGTCACCAACTTTTTATTACAGCGAAACAACGCTTGCATGCATTGTGTCACTTTCAGTAAAATAAATATTCAATTTCTTTGCACGCATTTTGTTTATTATTATTGATGTGAGCCGTGAAGCGCAAAATATACTTTTCAAGAGTTATCTGTGCATAACAGGCATCTAGTACAATTTCATAAGAGTCTGTGTCACAAGTGTCAAATCAAGAAATACATCGTTGTGTGCATTCAAAGAAGAAAGTTAGAGTTTGTTGACATAAACTTTTGATAGCAAAAGTGATGAGAAGAGCATCAGTTGACTTGATTGAATGATGTTTGAAAGCACTCTCGAAAGCATTCGACATGAAGTGTCAACTTTGCAAAAGCTATGCAAATTATTCGTTTTAACTAATATTGAAAAAGTTTCTTATTAATTACATTCACTTTCAAGTAAAACTGAGGAAACGTTGTGTCGAGTGAAAGAGCTGCTGTGTAGTGTCACAGTGAGTTTCTTCACTCTTGGGAAAAGTAACAGATTTAATTTCTGGGAGTGACTTTTTTATGTGACGTTTTGAAAGCAGTTCACGCGAGAAGTGAACCTCGAAAATGGCTAAGTTTGAGGGACACCTCGTGTGACAGTTGCTGTTGATGGATGCAAAACGAGAGCAAAACGCGAATACTTTTTTAGAGCCGCACGAGAGATGAAGAAATGCTACGAATTTGTTCCTTTACTTGGCTATGTGTATACAGTGACATTACTGAAATGAGTATTTCTTCGTTTCGCGCCATTTTTGCAATAAATTTAATTCACAAATCGTGACGAAACGAACGAAACGAGCAATTTCCATAAGAATAAAAGTGTAATTAGAATTCTATTTTTAGCGGTCTAATAGTGAGAGTCGAGTTATGAGTGCATTTTGCGTATGAATGAGCAAGAAGAGAAGTAATTGATTTTGTTTACTCGTCGCATGCGAACAGCAAAAAAGTTATCTGCATTGAAATGCATCCCTCGGAGTGAAGAGCAAAAATAAAAGAGATTGATTATATTAATAGCGGTGTGTGTAATCATGATTTATGTTGTCTTTGAAAGACGCAATTTAAAAGTAGAGAAAAGCTGGATACAAATGACCAGATGGATGTTAATATACCGCGATTGAATGTATCCTCTCGCTTTCAATGAAATCAATTGCTGAGTGAACACTGTTCTGAAAGCTGTCACACATTTCGGAAACATGCAACGCTCGGCAAACATTAACCTTTCATTGCTCGCCTGGCATGAATTTAATAAATTCACTCCTCTTTTGCCCTCTGAAAGCGAATTGCGTTTTGTTGTCGAGTTTTAATACGCGCTTTGAGCGCGAATGCAAATTAAAAAAAGATGCAATTACTGGTTGCTGGTTACTGGTTGCTGTTCGCTGTTCAATGGTTTCTGTTGCGTCGACTGCGAGAACACTGACATCGCAGAGAACCCAGAGGAGAGCAGAATTTAAATTCAAATTCAGAAATTGCAGAAATTGTGAAAGAGCTTAATATGCATTATAAAACGTCGTTTTACAAGTGAACGTTGAGCCTATAAACGCAATATACGAACAGTGACAATAGTTGCAGTGAACGGAGAACAACGAATCTGCGAATCGAGGAATATACAGTGACTGCGTATATTAAAGTCAAACAATAATTTTTCAGACGCAGTTTCGTTCGCGACGAGCATTAAATGCAAATGAGCTTAAATCTGCACTTTATTCCGGAACCATATAATGTCATATCTCTTTATGGCTTTTTTATTCCATCCCAATCCGTGTTGCTCTCGAATACCATTTTTTATGTACAAAATGGGATAAACTGTGCTCACGATTATTTTTAAAAACTTAGATTTATGTTCAAAAAGGCTAAAGAATGATTGCTGTCTAATGCTTGCCATTGAACAGATGATGATTATTATGAGCACTGAGATCGCGATACAGATACTGATAATGTCTCATAATGTTTCCTGTTTACTAATACAGCCTTAAAATTGAATTGCTTTCTTTGCGATTATTTGTGAATACGTCGATTCAGATATTTTCTCGTTATTCGAAAGTATTTATGTCGAACAAATAACGAATTTGTCGTTCGCTGCTTATTTCCAAGTCTCCCGACGAAAGCGAAAAAAGTTGGCTTCATTTCTAATTGTGATTGCTTAACTCGAAACTAATAGTTATCATCCAGCTATCAAAGAGTAAATTAAGAGTTCATTTAAGCGCTGCTTTTTGTCTTTTCTTAAAGTGAAGTAATTTATACCCAAAGGCATCGAATGCTGAGAAGATGTGTAAAACAAGAGCACTCGCAAGTAAATCGTTTCTAAATTCGATTTAAAACCATTTGTGGCTTCAATGCTATTAAAGGCGAACTCAAGAAACGCATTCAAGAAAAAAGTAATTCTAGCCTCGCGTGTCTTCACCTTTTTCTTCTTTTGTGCTCTGCTTTCGAGTTTAAAATCGAAAGAAGAGGCAATGAAAAGCAGAACGTTCACAGACTCGTAACAAAGCATCGTTTCCGTCGCCGCTCATTGTTCGCCAACTCAAAGTAAACACACGTTCAGTTAAGCCGGCAATGATTATGAGTAATTCGAGTGGTCACTGTTCGCGTTCTCAATTGACGAACATTCACCTGAAAGCGGTCTTGCTCTCCTTCCAAATGTCTTTCGTCACAGCTTCTCTGAGATGCAAAGTAAACATCTTTAAAGGAGAAATGCATTAAGCGCATCGCTTTCAATCTCTTTCTTCCTTTTTTCCGCTAAAAAACTTTTTTTATAAATCCCGTTTAAAGAGTGTTTCTTAATCCTGTTTTTCTGTTAAAAAGATTTAAGAAAACGCACTTATTTTAGAGCGTATTAAATGAGTTTGCAGTTAATTGCAACCGCTTGCCGACAATTTGTTCAAATGTGTCTTTCTCCGCGGTTTTCTCGTTCTTTGCAATGTTGATCACTTTTGCTCAGCTTTGCTTCACATCCGCCATTCTTGTTCGATTTGAATCCGTGATTAAACTAATCAATCAAATCGATAACCTTTGCGATTGAAATTCGATTCGAGTTAAGAAAAGTCATTTGAGACGTTCATTTGACACGCAGACAGTTTGAAGCTGTTGCATTTAAAGTTTTCAATAGAAGTTACATAATTTTGAAGCAAATCGAAAATCGATGCGAGAAAATTGCGAAAAATGACGGTCACTAGTGAAATATAAGAAATGGCGATCAATTGTGAAAAGTGATACTCTGTTATAATATTGTAAAGTGACAAAAATCAGAGAGCAAAGAACAGAATTTTTCGCTTTGAAGCATTACAAGTTTTATGCTGGCAACAATTTTGTCCATAAAAAGCTGTGGGATTTTGAGAAATAGGAGCGAAACTGTTGGCCCCTGTGTTTGTGACAAAGGCTGCATTTGACAGTAGCTTTTATTAATTCTCAAAGGAACAGTTTATCACGTCACGGATGGACTAGAGTCGAAGCGAGTGACATTTATTGGGGCAGTCGAGTGTATTCTTTTGTAAGTCCACTTCTCATGTTTGACGCGTCGTGAATTCGAGGCGAAAGGTGTGTGTTGCGAGTGCTTCATAACATTCGTATCACTCGAATATTGGTTTCAATTTCTTGTTTTGCAACAAATAATGCACTCGAAATTTATTTTTGCGAGAAACAAATGATTACTTTCTGAGTGTGTTTCACCTTAAAAGAGTTCCATATTTCATTTGCTGAACGAATGGTCGTAATCTGTTCTCGTTCTATCCGTTTGGTTCTGTTTCATTTAACAACTCTATTTCTACGGTTTTAGGGTCACTTTCGACGGTCAGTTGAAAAGCAATTGAACAAAAGTTGGTTCGGATGCAAAAACTGCGAGTTGCGATCGAAAGGGTTTATAATGGAGAGTGTTGTTCGAGCGTTGATAAATTCGGAGAGGAAAGCGAAATAATGGACGCTTCGATTTATGAGTTGCAAAGCTAAAACGTTGGGGATTCATTCGTTAAATGTCCGAAGCGATGACCACTGTTACTCACTGTTATCTGTATGTATGCGCAACATTTTGCGAATTACGAAAGAAATATTTTAGCGCAACAAAGCAAAGCAAAAAATAAAGGATTTACGGACACAGTTGGACGCGAAAGATAATTACTGAACGTTAAACCCAATCTCCATCTTATCTCCTGTGTTCAGAGGTTTTATTGCGTTCGCTTTGACTTATAGATCAGAGGTTTGCTGGACAAACGCTGGACACTGCTGCAGTGTTCTTATCGGCAGCAGTTCCCTTCTGCAATAAAAGTGGACGCGAATGCAGCGAACGCATACATTATGCAGACATCGATGTGCAGATCTGGTGGCCATACATCTCTGCTTCTCTTTCAGTTGAGGCCAGTTAAGTCCTAGTTTATATTCTCTCATTGATCGCCGTTTAATACTCAACTGCGGAGAGTGTGTAATTAATGATAACAATATATTATAAGTGTAACGTTGTTTCCTTATTGAAGAGGCGAGTTGTATGAGAGTTGTATGCGAGTTTCAGACGCGAGTGATGCCAGTAATGCTCCAGATTCGAGAGTCGAGTGCAAACAAAATAAACCAACGTTTGAGTGCCTCGTAATAAGTTTGCACAACAATTGCGAAAACTAAAACAAATGCGTTGCCTGCACAATCCTCTGCAAAATCTTCGCTTGTCTTTTCTTGCAGCGTTATTTACAAAAACCTTTCAAAAAAGAAACTCGTGAAAGGCTCCAATTTCTGTACTTTCATCAAAGCTCTTCTCATCTTTCGAGAAATCATTGTCTTTCGCGAATGAAGCGCAGTGCAGTTTGAGTGAGGGGAGCAAAAGTGAGCCGAAGTGCACCAAGGCAAAGGTGTTCAAATAATCCCTTTTGGATTACTTTGCGTGCCAATCGTGCGTTTGCTTTATTATCGTCGCGAAAGCAAAACTTTCTCTTTTAGTTTCTCTTTTCTTTCCATTTCTTTACTTTTGATTGCAAACATTGAATGATCTTTGCGAGCATCGCTCACGTTCACCGCTTCGGGGACGAAACAGCAACACAACACTTCTCTGCTGGGAATCGCTTCAACTGCTTTCACTCGACGAACAATGCTTCGACTGCATTTAAAACAATACTTTGTCAATCCATTTCATTTTTGCTTTTCGTTTCATCGTCGATTACTTTAAAATTTTTCAAATGCAACACTAAAATTAGATTGAAATTTACCGCCATTACGCGCTTCGAGAAAACAGAGGTTTCTCTTTATTTTAACACATTCTTTCGTCGTTTCATTTGATTGTCAATCACTTTTGTGTTCCGTGAACGATACCTTCAAAGCTTGTCTTCAAGTTTGTTGTTTTCAGTGTATTTCGAGTGAAGAATTCAGTTTGAGTCTTGTTTAAGACAATGAATGAATACAGTTTACAAGAGGACGTCATTGAAGACAGCTCTTCAACAGATGGAAACGAAGAACAGTGCATCACAGTGTATTTCTCGCAGCGAACAATGCCAGAATTCGCTCTATAAGCATCGCCGCTCAATCGCGGCAAGCAAGAATTCGCAGCCATTTCAGTGCTGGCAACACTCTAATTTCAGTAATTAAAGAGTTTTGTTGAGATTGTAGTTATGAGTGATAAGACGAGAAGAACACTTCTCTGCAGAGTCGGCATTGCAGGAATGCATGCAACGGTGAGACACGTGCAATCGCTTCAATTGATTTTAAAAAGTTTATTGGATTTTAAAGGCTGAACACAGGAAATCTCTTTTCATCTTCGTTGCAATCTTTTACGCTTTAACTGTTAAAAAACAGCTCTTGTGGTGAACCACTGTTAAGGCTTGTTTCGTGTAACTCATGAAAAGCAAGAAATCGAAACATTCTCTTGTGTAAAGAAACGTAAAGTTTAAAAAACAAACACTGTGTGCGCAAAGAAGAGCAACGTTTAAATACTTCGGTCTAAGCTTTGATTTAACTGAATTCAACTTTACATTCATTCGCTTCACTTTTGTCAAGAAACACAAAGAAGTGAGATTCGAATCAGACGTTTACGAAAAGTTGTCGTTTCTGCAAATATTGTTGAAAATTGTTCGAATGCAGCAATCAAAATATTGATCGTCTCTTTTGATCAATAAACGCAACTTTAATGTTAATGATTTTTTCACTCTTTTCGCTTCATTTACTCTTTAATTAAAATTAAATTTCAAATTTTGTTCCGCGAAACGCTTTTTTGTGAAATCATTTAAAATTTTTGCGTTCGAAACGCGAACGAATGCAGCAAAACGTTACGGAACTGCAAAGCCGTTATTTTCGTATTGCATGTGAGGCGTAAAAATATTTCGTAACGACTTTCAATTGCTTTCAAATGTGCGTTCTGTAATTCAAGAATCACAATTTTTATGTTTTACATGTTTCACTTTCAATTCTAAATTTGGTTTTTCGCCAAAAAATAATTTATTCAAAAATGAACTCCGGTTTCACTGCGATTACATTTGTGGTGTATTGAAAAATGTTCGCCACACTGCATGCGAATCGTTTAGAAACGCTTCTTGCGACAAAGGAAAGCGAACAAGAAGATATGTAAAATTATCAGAGATGTTTATAGATGAAAGAGCAGCAGTAACAGTATACATGTAACGCGGATGACAAGCAAATAAGTGCATTTACTTTTGTAAGCAACCAATAGTGAATGTTTGAGATCATAAAAAATTGGTGAGAATTTGGATCCCAAGCATAACAGAATGAACCCAAAAAAGGGAGGAAAACTGGATTCGGTGACAAATAAGAAACCCGCATAAAGCGAAATGAGAATTAATGGAATTTCTTTCCTTTTTTGCGTTCGCAGAAGTTTCTTGAAATGAGGGGTCAAAGAGGACATTTTGATGTACAGTGTGTCACTCAGAAGTGACCATAAAACTGGCCAATGGTCTCACATAATAGGGAGGGGCGCAGCTTCGATATATTTTATTGCAGCGACCACTGCAAGTGGCTTGCATCGCGAATGCTGCGACTATTGCCAAGTACACTATATTTGCTTCAATTTATGTGAACATATATCTTCGCTTTCATTTCGTTCTCCATTCAATCCTTTCACGTCTAATTTCCTTATTATTTCTGCTCATTTCTGAGTCAAGTTATGTTTTCTCCATTCTTTACACGTTTCTTGTTAATCACTTTTCGCTCGACTTTTGCAGCGCTGCAAAATTAATGAACTCTTTCATTCATTTCATTCAATTTTTAATTGCGTCGCGTTCGCAAACTGTGATTAACTAAATTTTTCTTTCTCGTCTCCAAATTTAACAATTATTCATTTGCGTTCATCTTTTATTATATTTTGTAACAAACGTGTGCGAATCGCGAATATCTCTTTCAAAAAGACACGCGACTTGTAAACGTGTCATACTGACTGCTGTTTGTTAAATGTTCGCTAAAAAACCGGCGAATAATGCGATTCACTCGAGATTGTTGCCAACCAAAAATGTGATACTTTTCATCGTTTAAAAAGCACGGAAATGAAATTTTTGTTCATGCCTCTCAACTGCTCGTAGTCTGCGAATTTTAACATCAAAATTTGGAATTCGCGACATTTTTTGGCAAAAAACTGATAAAAAAGCGAAAAAAGTGTAAAAATGTTTATTATTCGGCAAACACTGAAAACATGTCATTCTCGCGTCATTCAAAGTTTTAATTGTATTTCTGCAAATAGAAACACAAATTTGGCTCAAAATTACATAAACTAGCGTTGAAAACAAAAATTTTTGAAAATAAAAATTCATCACACAAATCGCTGGTGTCGGGTTTTGAAAAAGTTCTCATTTCTTGGAAACAGTGGCGCATTTCATTCATCCTCACTTAAAATACACAGCAACGTTCGTCGCGCTCGTTACTATCTGAAAGATCGAAAAGTGTGAATTCGAAATCAGCACGAGTGAAACTGAGAAAAGACTCGAAGACGAACGATGCTGTGTCGAAATGACGAGATTTTAATTTCACAAATGGAAAGAAGAAGAGTGCTAAAAGTTTGTTAATTACATTTATGGAGCTCGTGTGTGCGAAAGCGTTAATTATTATTCCGCTGCTCGTCTTCTATTATAAGCGAGAATTGAATAACTGTTGTCTCATTTTGTGTCAATAGAAAGGCTTCTTTTCTCGGAATTAATTTAGTAAAGTTTTGCTTCTCTGCGTTCGTTCGTTCGCACTTCTCTTCGGTTCGCACACAACTCAGCTCTACTCAACTGAACTCGACTCCTGAAGGCTTTCGGTGAACGAAACATCGAGTGCACAGAAAACGCATCCTTTGCTAGTTTTACACTTTGAAAGATAGATTACAAGTTTTGCATCTCTCGCTAAATTTCACACTCAAATGCATCGAACAAATTGAGCCTCGAATTGAGCCTCGTGGGCAAGCATTCGAATCAATTGCGTTTTGCTTTCGGTTTGCGTAATCAATACTTTTGCCTGGACTTTTCTCAATAACGAACACTACAAATGCAACATTCACTTTCACTGTTCGCTTTTTTTCGCTGTTAGCTTTCAACCGAAAGTTTGCACCAAATTCACAGTTCGCTGTTTCGCATCAATTCAAAGCTGTTTATAATTGCATTATATTCTTATTCGCACACACTTGCTAATTTTCGCAAAATTCAGCTTTTAAATGTTAATTTGCAATTCACAGCAAAGTTTCGCAAAACTGCATAAAAAGTGTTTAATTTCTCGCTGACTGCAGTCATTAATTTGAAACGCAAATCAACGAATGTTGAGCAGAACAAAAAACAATGTCAGCCTTCGTTTCGTCGAATTGCCTCATAATTCACGTAAAAAATAATTGATTTTCTATTTATTCTATTTATTAGCTGTTTGCTGGTTAAACAGTGCACAACAGATCGCATCGTTCAGTTTGCCTGCAAATCGAAAGCCAACAAACGTCCGAAAATATGTTTTCTCCGCGAATCTGCAGCTCAGACACACAACAAACCAAAGCTTGAACGTTCCTTCTCAGAACACACTTACAAACATTCAACTTTTTTGTACACTCGGCTGACGTTAAAATGCATCTTTAAATGCCATTCGAAAGCAGAACTTTATTCTCACGACAATACAACGTTACTCGAGTAATCGCGTTTTGTCATCAGTTTTTCATAACCTTTCATGCTGTTTGACAGCAAACAAGCATCTGTCGTTTTTCGTTTTTATATTTTCTCACTCGATTAAAAGTTAGTTGAGAAGTGTTGAGAAGAAATGTGCTGAACATCGCTCACGAAACAAAGTATACTTCATAAATAGTTTATAACAGCAGCGAAAACATTTTAGTGATCACAAAAAAAGTTATTTTCTTTGAAATGGAATAAATATCAGTAAAAAGCGTAAATTGAGATTTATTCGAAAATAAAACAGAATAAACGGGAATAAACGGTGTATTGTTGAATTTAAAAGAATGTTGTGTGTGCGAACATTAAAGAAAATGAAATAAATAATTCGCAGGAAACGGAGAAGAAATGGGTGCGTGTCGAACGGGGCAGCAAATTAACACTTTATTGCCGTCGAAGCGTAACGCTGAATTGATGTGCAATTCATGTTGAATTGATATTGTCTGCAGCAGCGAACGGTGAACACCTCAACTGCAGAATACTGTGAACAATTGTGAAACACAACAAACAAAATTGAATTTTCGAAACGAAACGAAAATAAGGTCGGATTATTTTCATCACTTTTCTGTTATTCGCATCCAGAATGGAATGAAGTTTGAAATAAAGAATTGATGCGTTCGAAGCATCGAATCGATAGCGTTTCTGATCTAATAAAGCAGGAGAATAAACGAGTACCAAATTAGAGACTGCAGTCGGTTAATATTAATAAGAGTCGAAATGAAAAAATTATATAGAAAATTGAGCAGAAATTAGTTTTGCGTTCAGAAAGAGATGCAATTATTGGACGTTTCGCTTTGAACGAGTAAAGCAGCAGTTAATAAATAATGCACGATTCGTCCTCATAAATGACAATACATTGGTTTTGATGCTAAAATAAAGGCAAGCAAAGTTTGGCTCTTATTTCTTCGTCAACAAAGAATTACGCGAATAAAAGGACACACACACTGCTCGCAAATAAATTATTAACATGTTGCTATTTTGACGCAATGCGAAACAACGAAAACTTCTTTTTCAGGATCGTTTCATATTAAAGAGTGCGTTCGAAATGAAGATACAATATACTGCATAAGTTGTAGCAATTCTAGAGATTTATCACTGCTTAAACATGCGATTTCTGCCGCAAAAGTATCGTTGCGACGAACGCTAATAATGGTAATGATGATTACACACAAAGGATGCTTTTCAATTACAAGTAAATAACTAATGGCCGCTATCTTCGCCTCAGTTTATTATATTGCATTTATTGAATGCACACTGCGAGTGCCAACTGCGACATTCGACCATTTATTTATGAGAAAAGAAACATATGACGGCTGACGACTCGAGGTTCGATAAAGCAATCGTGTCCGCAACTGTTATCCAATGGCCATCAATTGCCTGCTATCAGCCGTCATTAAGAAGGGCTCATTTTCTCGATACTTTCAGGATATATCGGATATATCGCAGAATTAAGTTCACTCTTCGATAAAAGACTACGAAAATAACTTTTATTTCTATTCGCGATTTTGCAGTCTAAGAAGCAAAGGTTCAGTGACGTATGAAACGGCCTCACCTCTGCTTCCTTCCTCACAGCAAAGCGAACACAAAAATTGTGACAACGAGAAAAAAGTGCCAAAAGTGACCTCACACTGCTGCAGCCTTCGTGTGTTTCATTTGTGATGAACACAACTGCACACAAAACTTAAATTCAATCTATTTTTGTGTTCGAGAAGAAAGTGAACGCAAAAGATTCGAAGGCCAGTAAACTGATGAATGATTATTGAACAGTTGTCAGGAACACGAAAGGAAGCTGTTTAATGAGGCGATCAGAGTTTAAT
>NCKV01000995.1:0-12387 GCA_003675905.2 Leptotrombidium deliense
CCACGCTTTCGTTTACACACAAGCAGTGCAAGGTATGCATTCGCCTAATTCGATTCATTCCTATACTTCACTACTTTTCTATCGAACGTTCGCAATAAACGTACGCGTTGTGTTCTGAAAGTGTACCGCACATTACCGCCATAGCCAGCATAACTTAATCGACGATCAATTGAAATTATAGAAATAATAATTTATGCTTTAATTGTGCCATTTTATGACAAATTGATTTTTCGGGAGCAACAGTTGTGCACAGCTTTCATGCATTGCAATACACTTGTCTCGCATTCGTTCGAAAGTTATGAAAGAGAGTTTTTGAATAACAATTAGTAATTATCGGAGAATAGTGAACGAACACAGAGCGCAATTCACGTATACCCACAGGTGTAATGTTCAATTTCATTACATGCTTAATCTGTGTGATAAAGTGTTTTACAAATCCATCATATTCAAAAAGAATGTGCCATTCGCATTGTTCGATCGAATAATTGATCATATTTCTGAAGCGCCGTTCGCGATGTG
Source organism: Leptotrombidium deliense (assembly GCA_003675905.2). Lineage (NCBI taxonomy): Eukaryota > Metazoa > Arthropoda > Arachnida > Trombidiformes > Trombiculidae > Leptotrombidium > Leptotrombidium deliense. Next base: position 520 of record NCKV01000995.1, read on the forward strand.
CTGTAATTAAGAACATTCGATAAGCGGGACTTTTTCGGGCGCAATTAATTAGAGTTTACAAACAGACAGCCCACTCGACCTGTCTATGTCACCGCTGCGTACACAGTCATCGCCCGCGGATTACAAGACTTCTTCGGACTCAACCACCCTCTCATTGGACCTATCGATCTCTAAGTCATCTGTGTACTCATCTTCGACCTCTTCGTCCGTCGCTTCTCCAAATACTTCATTGTCACCTTCCAGTGTTAGTACTGCTGTTAATGGACAGAATGGTGTAACCGACGCCAACTCCGCTAAAACAGCGGACGTTAACGGAAACCACGAAACGGTGCCAAGCAATTTAAATGGAAGGTTATCTCCGAAGTGCTCGTCGCCACTGACAAACAGCTCAGGATTGAACAAGTCAACGTCTGGAAGGACACTGAGCACTGCTCTATGCAGCAATGGACTCGCAAAGAAGCCGAGAGAAAGAACGATGTTGCCATGTGAATATTGTGGCAAGGCGTTCGACAGACCCTCATTGCTCAGAAGACACGTCCGCACTCACACAGGTATGTACGACACTAGTGCACCGGCGGTTCACGTTTGCTCACCTCAAATCACGACTGGCATTCACTTTTCGCGGCATTTGGGTGCGTGCGATACTGCGAAACTGAGGCACACGTATCGGTTACGCTGCAGTGAGCTATCAGGTGCAGCGAACAGCGTGCGCTCAGCTTGTGCAACGTGCTTTACGTACGGTAGGCACACAATCACATAGCAATGCTTGTTTGAATGCACCGTTTCGTTGCTGGTAAAGCGAATGTCACGCATTTCGAGGCTAATTTTAGAACACAATTCAACAGGTTGTTTTTACAGGAGAAAAACCTCACGTTTGCGATGTTTGCGGAAAAGGTTTCAGCACTTCGTCGTCACTAAATACTCACCGTAGAATACATTCGGGCGAAAAACCGCATCAGTGCACGGTTTGCGGGAAACGGTTTACTGCGTCTTCCAATCTTTACTACCACAGAATGACCCACAATAAGGTAAGCACAGTGATTACTGAGCGCAATTAAATGTGCAGGTCTTTTACCTCTGGAATTACGTGAAGAAAGTGACTGTAAACTGACTGCTATTATCTGAGAGACAGAAAACGCAAAATTCAGTGCAACTCACAATTGCTGTGCTCAACAACAATTATATAAAAAGTTAATTAGCGTCAAAAGTCGAGCCTTTCTGTTTTCTTTGAAGAACTCACTTTTCGCTGAGAACGACTGCAGAAGGAAAAGGGATCGGCCGGGCGTTCGCAGAAAGGCTCGTTTAGTGTGCTTTATTGTGGCCATCACTGTGATCACTGCAATCACTGCGATCTCTGCGATGTACCGACACAATGCTTGTACGTTCAGACTGAAGGCACCTTTTAATTGCACACTGCGATCGCTATTTCCTTCCAGACTATTTGTCCGCATTCAAGCATTCACCAGTGTTTCCAATCGCTGCATTCGGCAAACTCAAAAACACTCCCAAATATACAGTTTACATAGTTTCTTATTCAGAGGCTCCTAATTTTGAGGTTCCACTGCATTTTGATTGCGTGCTCACATTTTAATAAGTGACTGCTCCGAATTTTGGGTGTCGACTGCATCTCTAATTGACAGCCATATATTTACATTTCGTGTCAACATTCAGAGTATCTCACGTTTGACAGCGAAAACATGAGTATAAATTTGGTTTCAGTGCAAAAAACGCTTGTATCATTGCAATTAGTTTATTTGACTAAAAACGAGAACCGTGCAAACATGTGAATTGCATTTGAGCAATAAATTGCTCAGAATTTGTGAATGAAAAACTGAAATGCATCCAGCAATGAAATGACGAAATAAAGGATTGCGAGTATTGAGAGCATTGCGCGATTGTGTGTGTAAAACTATTTTGAAAGCGCACAGAAACGTGAAGAGTTCTAAAACACATAAAATACGAAAAACAGGTAAAAACGAGCAAAGAAACCGTAATAAATATCAAATTGGCCATTTCGCATCGAAACGACTTCTAAATTTTGGTTTTACAGCTGAAAAGGCAGCCTGTGAATTGCTTCCATCAAAAATTAATTGGCCATCGATTTTCGAAATTATTTGTCAATTTATCCGTTCGTGTAATTACGGTCAACAAAAACGAGGCAAATACAGCGCTGTTAAACTGTGTTCGAATAGTTCGTTTATGGATATCGTAACTCGAGATAATAACGTGCTTAAAATGCCGCTCGAATCCCGCGATCACGCAGTTCATTAAATGCGTCAAATTCTCTCTTCAAGAGTGCTGTTCACTCATCACTCATCGGATGCGTTCGCGATGTGAAAGAGTTTTCAGATTCACAGAAGCATATTTACAGGATGCGATCGCTGTAATTGCCGTTTGTAAACACGAAACGCAGTATTTTCGATTAATGAGTGCAATAATTAGTAACGTGAGATCAGTGGCACCTCAGCGATTAATCGCGCTGCTTTAAATGAGATCGCAGTCCGGCCGTCGCATCGGATCGCAGTAGCACTAAAAATGCATAACGAGATTAAATAAGGAAATCAATGTTGTGGAAACTGAGCGAAAGCGCAAAAATAGTGTGTGTTTGTGTCACGCAACTCTTTGATTGATATTTTCGGGCTGAAAGCGTGCAAAGCGCTGTCATCCGAAATGCGCACTGAGAGTGAAACGGAGCAGAGACTGTGCACACAAGCATCATTGATTACAAGCAACATCCTACGTATTAATGAATATAGAGCATTACACACCCATAAATGTACGAAAACGTTAATTGCACGTTTATTGCGAGGCTTCCTTCGTTTGAAAGGAATACTTTTAAATATTAGTTTACACCTCGAATACATCGAACGCATCGAATGTGCAGTGAATGTGCTTTTTTGTTGTTTAGGTACGCAGAAAAAAAGATAAAGCATACTTATTATTGCTTTCAAAGTTAATTCAAAGTGGAAAAATGTAGTCCTGAGTCTGGCTATATTGTAGTTAACCTGAAAGGGTGTGTGATGCGATCCATACCCTGAGCGGTGATCGAGCCCTCAGGACTGGGGGTGGCTTCTGTCGTAATACAGGAGCCGAAAAAGGTTCGGAACCGAGGAACCCGAACGAAGGTTAATTGCAGTTCGCAGTCTAAACTTGACAGTTTGATCACGCAATACAGCAATGAATCGGGATATATTATAACGAAACGACCGCTCTCTTCTCTCATCTCATTTCGCAGCTCGTTTCCACAGTAAGCAGCAGCAAGCAGCTTCTTTCTCAGCTCTCGCTCGTTGTGTGCACGATTTTCGGCGTTCGCTGGCATTCTGTGTTATTACCAACGTCTGCTCTGGAATTATGAACAACGCTCCTGTTTTCATTGCTCGGCCGACATTGCAGCTGTCGGTGCTCGCGAATTGCAACTGTGGAGCGACCATAAAGCGCACTGCTACAGGCGAATGCAGGTAGCAAGTATCGGCTACTCGCAGTCGTGTCCCGCGGGTTGCAAAGTCGTCTCATAAAGAACAATTTCGCTTTTGATGTACTCGCAAAAGTTCCTCGGGATCCTAATATGCACCGTGTCTTCTGTGTATTCACCTCGCCCGGAGCAAAAATCACAAACACTGTGCATCCATTCCATATCTGATGTTAATGACCATAATCATCACAATAATCATTTAGAGTTTCCAACGAAATTAATGCAAAACATGACACTTGTGGACACGCAAATTGTCGTTACGAAACGCGAATTTCATGTTGCTATCATTATTTCGGAAGCTACTAGCATCACTGTTTTCCATCATTTCTCGGTGCTCATATAAAACTTGTGCGAAACTGCTTCTCAGTAATGATGCATTTGCATCTCTCGAACCCATTTTCATTTTGACTTTCATTTTAATTGTTGCCTTTTGTTCACAGGAAAAGCCGCATAAATGTACACTGTGTTCAAAGTCGTTTCCAACGCCAGGAGATCTCAAGAGTCACATGTATGTCCACAACGGCTCCTGGCCCTTCAAGTGTCACATCTGCAATCGCGGGTTCAGCAAACAAACGAACCTTCGCAATCACATGTATCTTCACACGGGTGAGTGTTCATTGCACACCCATTCAGCACCGATCACTTCGATCGCAGTTCACATGAACCACAATCAAAGCTCGTACTTGGCAGCGGTGAAGTAACTCTTTCACTTGTAAATCGTAAACTGCAACAAACGTAAATCAATTTCGAATAACGAGTGAATATTTATCGCTGCTTAACTGCTGCGAAGTAATAAATGTACTGTGAAATGTGTGTTTAACCGAACGCCTATTTGCGTATTTCAGGTGACAGACCTCATGAATGTGAAGTGTGCCGCAAGAAGTTCGCTTTAGCGTGCAATTTAAGGGCACATTTGAAGACACACGAAGAACCGCAAAACGAACGGTGCCAACGGTGCGGTCGCGAATATCCGACAGCGACAGGCTTGGTTACGTTTGGCTGCTGCCACGAGTGTTACCACAACAGTCACGGCATTCCACTCTTGCGACAAAAGTGACGATTGCCGCAAACACTGCAAATTGCATGAAGACATAAGCTTTTCAACGACTTTTTTGTATAAGAGACCATTTTTCATTGCAAACGTTTTCGAGTTTTAAATCACTGCAAATAAAAAGTAGTACTTACAAAGTGAACTTGTTGTTTGATGCGGTTTATTCGTCTAACGAAGCCTATAATTTGGCTACCGATTGGCGACTGCAGTCTGATGCATCTGCCAATCTGCCACCGAACATGCATATTTTCCTGAAATGAAGCTGAAATTAGCTAGCTTTGAATACATGAGAACCTTTATTAAATACCACATATTTCTAGAAATTATAGTGACTTACAGTGAAATGTTCTCTACCTGCGAGCTATCACTGTGAACCTTAATCACTGTCTTTTTGACATACATTTGAAGCTGAGAAAAGAAACTCTGAAAACTGTAATGCACTTCACAGTAAACAGCAAGTTTACTTCTTGGCTCGCAGGCATTTCTCTTTCAGGCATCGCAACAGCGAAAACAGCGAGCAATGAATCTTGCAGCTTTAATTCGTTGCGAGCGACATTCAGAGGTGAAAGTAATTTAGTTAATGTTTCCTCGGCTTTTATACAACATTACAGCATTTGTGACGAACGACGAAAGAAGATGCAGATTTCCGGAGGCACAGCAATCACAACGAACGTACAATGCTCGTTGCGAACATCGCCGACACTTGCAAACGATTAAAACTTCTTTTTGTGGAGCAATGACTCGCTTGAGACTCGACCAGACTCCGTCAGACGTTTGACCCTCGAAGGTATTGTCAGTAATTCGCAGACAACAGGCACAATTTTAAATGCCGCGTGCCTTATTGCTTTCCTTCTCTATCACTGTCACTATTTCTGTGAAATATGAAATTAACCTTAAATTAGCTAGCCTTCAATGCACGAGAACCTTTAATAAATACCGCACATTTCTGGAAATAAGTGACTTACAGTGAAATGTTCTATACCTGCGAGCTATCACTGCGACTCATTCTCTTCGAAACATTGAAACATAATTGTGTTCACTTGAAAACATTGCACCGCAACGCTTCAATAATGTTTGATTCTGAGAATGAAAGACGTGCAATTAAGGAACACTGAAATAGTGAAAACAGTACGTGTGCATAAATTGAACAACGTTTGTTTTGAGTGTATCGAAATGAAGTGAAAAGTTTTCATTTCAAGTGCACGTGAATTGGTCAGCTCCAACAATAGCAGAAGTGAAAGATAAGCAACACTTTCCCACATTCGCTGTGAACAGTTGGGATAGTGAATTCGTAGTGGTCGCAATTTTTGCGATGTAATTGAAGAGTGCCGCAAACCTGAAACTGATGAGTGAAGAAAATAATGTACTTTACTCGTCAAACTTTTTACTGCAACTTTTGGGAATGTGTTGCCGTTGCTTCCTTTTGTTCATTTTTCTTTTAAAGAGCTCTGAAGACAGAAACGATTCGCTTGAATGCGTCTACTAAAGCTTTGCACCGCGAATGATTTAATTTGCATCGTTTTTATGCGCATTTGTATCCGCCCTCAAAAAGCGTTTTTTCACACTGAATAGCGCTTGAGATCGCTGTTCAACAGTTTCAATGATGCTCAACACGAGTGTTCGCTGCTATGATCGCTTGCAATTTTATGCGTACATTGCATACATTTTATGTGAATAAAGTATCAGGTTTGAATGTGAATGAGGAACTGATTGAAGGCTGTGCACTTCACAGACACAATGAGTCTACTGAAATAAGCTTCAAGTAATGTTGCGTCTCTGTTTGTGTGGTATTTGTGCTGCACAACAATTTACGTTAAATAATCTCAGTCGAATAGGAATCGAGTGAGGGATCATTTTTCAGGCTTAGTGCACCTCAATGTTTCTTTGAGGCAACCTTTTTCATCGCATTCTTCAAATTATGCAACTTTCGCCGAAAAAGTGCGATTCAAATATTTTAAAATGCAATTAGTTGTGTACGTTTCATGTCTCATATTTCAAGTCTGACAACAATTGACTGCGCACTGCAAACACGAGTTTGCAAACATTGCGAAACGGTGAATGAGGAAAGACGTCGGAAAGCATCTCGCATGTTGATCGAAAGCACAGCAGTGTTGTCGTTGAAGGAGGACTGACAAATTGGCGATTCGCGGAAAGAAGCAACCAAGCGATGCGTTGAAGGACAGTTGCATTTTGTGTAAGCATCAAAATACGGAAACTGAGATGAGACGAAGCGTATGAACATTATTATACAGTTGAGTATAATGGCCACAATAAGTTATTTGTGGCAAACCTCGCCTCGAATATGCAAAACGGTAAAAACAAGATTACTTAAGTACGTTTAAAAATGTAAAACAAGGCTAACGAGCGTTCAATTCGGTGAATGTGCGCAACAAAAGCAATGCAGTCCCGAATTGTGTGACGTTTCGAGTCCCGAAACGAATCACACTGAAAAGCGACGAACAGTGAATGAATGCGAAATGTATTGACTGAATCGATTGAAATAATGAAACCGCAGTTCGAGTAATCGCCGTAAATTAAGGCCCGAAAAGTAGATTTGGATTTCGAATTCAGACTTTAGAATACTTCCCACGAATTAATTGAGTAAAAAAGTAAAATATTCAAATGCGGAGTACATGACTTGAAGCTTTACACATCGCAGTTAAACGATTTTTGAACGTAAATTTAATTGTGCACTTTTTGCCGAACATTTGCAAAGCACCAGAAATGAAGCCGAAAACTGGACTCTGATTTATTTATAATACCATTTAATTGCGTTTCCATGTTTTGAATGTCTTCTTTTTTATGCATGTTAACTGCCGTTTTATCAATTATCAATTATTATCAGTTTCGATCGCAATCTCTAACAAATCATTCGCAATCATTGCTGTAATACACAACACGTACATCCACTGAAATCACATTGCGCCGCATTACATTACCTTTCATCAAATCGCATGCATCGCTACTTTCTCACGTATTTGCAAAACATGGCAAACATTATTAAATAACGTGCTCACAAGCAGAACATTAATGAGAGCCTCATTAACGAGGCTAACAATAGACGAGTAAACATAATACTTGTCGCAATTACACGCTTGCAATTAGAGACGCAATGTTGTTGTGTTTGGACACGTGTCATCCGTTTGTTTGTTCGCATCTCTCGAAGCGTGTCTCGTTTGTGTGTCGAACGCTGAGAAACTGCTCGAAGAGTGTAGCAAACAGTGAGAAGTGCGGAGCTGTGAGAAATCTCAAGCGTTGTTCGATTGCAAAGATATCAAAAATAGTCGTAAATCATAGATCGAAGCAATTAATTTCAGAGCGTCGTTTTTTTCTCGAGAAGAGATGATAATTCAGTAGTTGTGGGCTGCGGGGAAAGCGTGCATGTTTTCGGGCAAAAGTTTACTGAAAAATGCACTTTTCGAGCAGTGTTCGCTCGAGAGCACTGATCACTATTTAACACAGAACGTAATTGCGGCTCTAATAATCGCTGCGCGAATGAATCGCTCGCAATGAGCTTTGAACGCTTTTAAAGTATGCGATTCGCGATTCGAGTTGAGTTGAAATCGCAAAAACGTCCAAATACGAAATAAATTTAAAAAACGATGTATTAATAGTTGCAGAAGGCGATGGCTACTTTTGTTACTTTTTCTCGTTTCGCTGCATTTTGCATTCGAAACGCGAAATTTGAAAGAAAAATGAACTGAAAACACTGCAAGTGTCGACTTAACATCCAATTTGAAAAACAAGGCAACGTTTAAAGGCAACAACACTTTGCATCAATGAAATTGTGCCCAATTTTGAACATGGCTTTAATTACAAAAGTTAAGTTAATATTTGACATGGATTACAAAAGCAGTTCTAATGAATTCGGAAATGTTAAGTTTGAGGAGAACGTCTTTCAATTCGCAACGCTCCTGTCGACAGTTTTCATTTCGCATCTTTTTACAGGAAGGTTTACAAGTTTTTTAATGAATTTATGCTTGTAATGAAAGTCCACAAAACTGTAATTAATTAAAATAATTATCAGCCATTTCACCGTTCAACTTGTGATTGGACAAGAGGCCATTGAAAATGCATTTTTATTAATTTTAAATGCGTGCCTGTAATTTCTGCTTAAATTAATTGAAAATATGTGGTAATCGAAGAATACCAAACACCAGCCTTAATCGAATTGTTTCGTTGCTATTTTCAATTCTTATTTTAAAGCAATTAAAATTCGCTTTAATTAATTTTCATTATCGAAATGGTGTTCAATCAAAATTGAATTAATTGAAACAATTTGCTACGTTTGAAACAAATGAACGAACAAAAGACGACACATCTCGAGAAAGCGAAAAAAAGTGAATTCGCAGCGAGACGATTGGCGGCCAACTTTAATTAGAAGCGTTGCGATGAACGGACCTAAGTAACAAAAGTGAGATTGTGTTACAAAATAGTAAACATAATTAAAGTGCACAGAAAAGAGAAACAAAAAATGGTCCATTAACTTGTGAGACGCAGTGAATAAATGAGACAAAGTAGGATACGTTTTTTGAGCAACATGTTTCATATGCGACACGAGTTCTGAGAGATGTTTTCATCATTTGCATCGCAGACTGGCTGCGAGATGTGTGTGAACACATCGATGTGAACAGCGTCAACATAATATTTCACAAAAATATCCGAAACGATTCTTTATCTAAGAAAACGCCTCGATGCACTCTTCGGGCCATTTCTGTTGATTGTACACATTTAATTTTCCAACGAAACGTTCGCAATGAGAAGGCAAACATTTACCGTTTGTTAAATTTGAGGCTTCTATGAAGCAGCTTTAAGACTCCTGAAATTAAAGTGAAAAATGTTTGAATGCAATGAACTTGTTTCTAAAAACGCATCAAACATTCGCAATATTGACAAGCAGCGTATTTACCGCTCCGATAAATATACATTTGTGTGCATATCTTTGCCTGCTCTCTTCTTTCTATAATCAATATTGCCGACCTTTCAGACAAAGAAACATTTTTTAAGGCACACAAATGTAAATCTAATTTTTTGCCAGACTTTTTTAAAATAATTATCTTTTTTTGTCTGAAATCGAAATAAATAAAGTTTGTTTTGCAAGAAACAAAAATAATTTTAATTTTAAATGTTTTGATAAGACAACCTTATTCTTTGAAAAGCGAATGAATGCATTTGAAACGTTGTCATTTCTTCTCCGATTCTGTAACGTTTGCATGCATTGATCGCTTGTTTGCAGTTTCTTCGCATTTCTTATGCATCGCAAGCATTTCAATCGATCCGTTTAATTAACCTATTTGTCAATACGTTTTATGGATGCTAATTTTTTCGAACGAATGCTTGTGTCCGTTTGCGAACATCGATTACAGAAGACGGCGAGGAATGTCGATACATCATTCTTGTGCTGTAATTCGTCGTTTGTTGTATTGCTGTGCGTTTCACGATTTCTCGCAGCGATCCTTGCTGCCGTTCGACTCACGTATTTGAGTTTCACTTAAGTTCAAACTGCTCTCTTGCTCTCTAGCTCGCTTGCAGTTCGCTTTATTTGTAAATTCACATTCGAGAACACAATTAACGCGTAATTAGCTGTACTTCTGTTTCGCTTAAAATTGCTTTTTGTTTGAAAACATTTATTGCAAATGAGACATAACACATAAATGCACATTAATCTTCGACGATTATTTCCTTGATAACTTTAAGGACAGCGAAAAGTGTTCAGCGAATAAATAACGTTTGAATTGTGCTCAATTGTTGCGTATAAACGTTGAAAATGAAACCTTTTCAATGAAACTGCGTATTTATTGACGGCTAGAATTGAATAGAATATAGAAGTGTGCAATTATATACACTATACACTTCGAACCGAGCACTGCAATGAAACGACGGAAAAAAGATATTTGATTTTTTAGACTGAATTATAGTCATTCATTATAAATCGAGAAAAATTCAAAAGTTTCACAACTTTACATATTTTGTTGCTGTGAAAAATAAATTTTCGGGAATTGCCAGCAGCATTTGAATAAAAAATTAGCACTCCTCGTTACATATATACTTCAATATTCGGATTCTTTGCTGTGAATACAAGAACAAGACAAACTTTGAAATGTTCAAAACTGAATTAAGAAACACTTAAAAAAGCTTTTCAGTAATTATAATTAATTTGCGTATCTTTCGCTGCTTGTATTCGGCAAAAAGGAGTATCTGCAACTATCTCAACGATTCTACTTCTATTACGCTTTATTATTGCACTATTTAACTTTTTGCCACATTTTGCAGAACACAAATGCGTCTAAACACTTCTCAACTCGGCTCACTTCGATTGACTCACATTTTTTCACTCTTCGAATTTTGCTTTTTATTACATTCAATAAACTGATTTCGAACTGATTAATTACATTACGCAAATACACTTCAAAATTACTAATTACTTGTTCACTTTATTTTAATAATTGCTTTTTACTGTTTAAACATTTTTAAATGTAACGGGTCAAAATCAACACTGTACTAATTTTAGGCTACTTCACGCAAATTGCATTTTAACATTTCATTAAATGTTGTATATTTTACTTTAATATATATTGCAGACGTCAAAATCCGTTATTTAAATACGCTTTGCAATTCAATACATTCTAATACAAACATTGCAAACATTCAATTAAACAAGTTAAACATGAAACATTTTACATGTGTGCAAACATGCAGAAAAAAAGGTTCGATTTGCGGATTGCAGGTAATCGTGCTCTAGATATCCATTTGATGTGCAATGAATTATCTTCAATGCAATAGGACAAACTGATAATTAATCAAGTTAACTTATTGCTAGCAGTCTTTTCGCGCTTTCTCCGCAATTCAAAACTTTTCGAAACTGAGCACAGGACGACACCTGTTGCATTTGCTTGAAACAAATCATGTAAATACAACGTACATACAACCAGTCCACAAATAATTAATCCTAAATTATAAAAACATACTCATGCCAAATAATCAAATAAAATTACCTTTTGCAGAGAAAATATGCGTAATACAAATTTATAAATTTCAAGTTTATACGACTACCATGTGAAGAAGGAGAACAAACTATGTTTATCCCTTTCAAAAATTAGTCACAGAAACCGTCGAAAAATGTTTTTTGGTGTTGTTTCAATTAATTATTAAAAATATTTACTGAAGAGTAACAATAAAATGTATGATTTTCTTGGGTGCACCATAAGTTGATAGTAACTTGAGCTTCACCATTACCTAAAAAATTACTTCCTATTCTGAAATTTTAAATTTAAAGGGAAATGCTTGTTTAGCAAAAAATGTGTCAATGTATTGCAATGCAAAATGTTGCGTGCTGACGCGAAAA
>NCKV01000996.1:0-12380 GCA_003675905.2 Leptotrombidium deliense
GTGTTTACAGGAAAATTTTTAATGAATTTCTTTTGTTTCAAAAAACGCAATATAAATGAATTGGTATTTCTTTATGCTAACTGCGAAGACATGTAATCAATCAAAATATGTTTAAAATACAAAACGAGGCAAACTTTCAGTCGCAAATTGGATTTGAATTTCAAATTCTTTGAAAAAGTCATATCCATTTTGAATCACCATTTTTCAGTGGAATCACTTTTCTTCTCACTTCAAAATATATCGTTTCGTATAAATTTTTCAAATTTGGAAAAAATCTCTATTTTCTTGTATTTCAATGTTTCGTATTCATAAATAAATTGCAACGAATTCGTTTATTTCGGCTGTTAAATCTCATGAATAAGTAAAATATCAATATTACACATGAAATGAAAAGTATTCGTCTAAGTTTTTAGTTAAGTGAAGAAAACATGAAATTGGATGCAGAAAGCAAAATTGTGCAATTAGGCTAAACATGCATTTACACCGAATAAGTTCAATGAAGCGAAAAGTTTTACTTTCTTTTTCCTCTTTTTCTTCAATTTCTTTATTATTGTTCAACGAACACAGGAATTATAGAAGAATTTCTTATTCCATTCGCCGTAATTGAGTGCTGAGGCTATTGAATAATGAACCAGTAGTACGCTCGGCCATAATAATAAATATGATCACTGTTGTTTCAGCGAGAACATAACTCATCTATGCTTACATTTGTTAATCGAATTTGAATATGCAAAATATTGCTGCAATTGCGAAACTGTCTAATCATAAGAATAATGAAAAGCAAGAAAAGTTTGCGATCTTGCACATTTTTCTTAGTCTGCATAATTTAAGTAAAATTTTCTTTGCTTCTCAAAAAGAACTTTCATCTTCTTTTCAAACGTAATTTTGAATTCAAATTCAACTCTTTTATGCCACTCAAACTTCGCTTACTTTTCATTTTCTAATTCGAATTTTTCTTATATTTTCATTTCGATAAAAATAAATTCAATGATTGAGTAACAATAGTTTGCTTGTAATTTATTACAATTTATATGTTTGAAAAGCAAACCTGTATAAGTAATACAAAACAATCACCTAATTACGAACCTGTGTAATCGAAACACAATTTTTTTGTTCCCTCAGGTATTTCACTTACTTTGAAAGCATCGTAACTGAAAGAAATGATGAGTTTACAAATTGGAGTAAATTTTGCGCAAACAGTGATGGAAATATTTTTCATCCAAAATGTACACCTTCAGGCAAAAACATCGTTTCTCGTTTTTCATCCATTTCAAATTGTGCGAGTTAAAACTTTGCAAATAATGAAAGTTTTGCAATATTTGTGTTTCTGAAGAAAAATGAATAAAACGCGAAAGATTATCAATAATGAAGTTGACTTTAAATAAACATGCTGATGAAAACCAAAATTTAAATTTTCATTTTTGATATTCAATTTCAATTTAATAAAACTTTTATTTTCTAATTTACTGTTTCATATTTTATTTTTATCTCGTGCATACAGTTAATTAAAGCGAACACAGATTCGCTGCATATTTTAAAATATAATATATTTCAAAAATGAAAATTATAATTACAATTCCCGTTTCAATGCGCTATGATATGTAGCGTTATGAAAATTGTATAAAAATATTCGCTGTAAAACATTTCTCGCTGGCCAAAAAATAAGAAAATTAAATTTTCAAAAATGTGAATTTTCAAAGAGCACTTTTATCATCTTTTTCATCGTTCAAAATCTTATTCCTTTTATTTTCATTTCAAATCTAAATTCGAAATACAGTTGCATTCAAAAATGTGAATAAAAGCTATTCAGTAGTAAGTAAATGTTATATCCTAAACTGTACACATATTTTAGAAATTTAGATTAAGATTAATAAAGGCGAAATTAGTTGATTTTCGGTTTTTTGGCTTTCAATGAATTATGGTTTTAATGCTTGCCAATCAATTATGTAATAAATGATGTCGAATTTGGTATCCATAAGTATCCATTAGTTGTAACTGTTCAGTTAAGTGTATGTGTACAGCTATACGTGTGTGTGTGCAAAAACGTTGAAAAGTGTTGCTGAAAATTGATGAAATGCTTGCAGCTTAATGGTTCGCAGACGCATTATAACTTTTGCTTTTATTGTTTTTATACTTTACTTTTACTTTCTCTTTACAAACAATATACTGTATATACAAACGTCTCGATCACTTTATTGCATCTTTCGCAATCTTCTCGTGCAGTAAATATTTACGAGAGCAAAGAGAACGCATTAAAGCAACTTCTTTTCTCGCAAGTTTAAGTTTTCTGATTTCGCTGTCGATTTCGATTTCGATATTACAACGAAAAAAATATTGCACTGTATTTCGAAATGGACAGCGAAATGAAGTGAAGTCCAGTGTTCCAGCAAACAAATACAATTGAATTCAATATTTGTCTCTTCTTTTCTCGAAATATATTGCGATACATTTGATCCGTTGCAAAATTTCATCTTTACGTCAAACGCACTTGCAATTTACCAGAAAATCGCATTTCTATCTTTAGTACAATTTTGGAAATAATAAAAACATAAAAATAGTAAACGCAATTATGAGTGCAATTAAAGTTACATACGTCAGTAAAATAATTACTAAGCATTTATTGTCTTACTGATTTCATATAACACTGATCTCTTTTTATCTGTGTTCCTGTTTCACATTCAACAATTTCATGTTTCATTCGCTCCAATGACGCGTTTCGATAAAAATTAACAGTCACCAAACTTTTAATAAAATTTAATTAAAATACTTTTCGTTTCGATCGATAATTTACACAATTTTTAGCTTACCATGTTTTTCTTACACATTTGACAATTATTTTCAATTAATTTGCATGTTGCAATCATCGCAGCAGTTTAATAGAATTTTTTCGTTGAAAATTATTTAATTTTAGGTAAAACTATGAAACATTAAATTTGAAAGCAGAGTTTGTAATTACATCTATGTGCTTGCAGACACTTAATTTAATTAGTTTCATTGTTTAACAAAATCATTTTCATGTCTTTTGCTGTAGTTTTAATAAATTTTGCAATTTGTTGCCACAAAACGAAAAGTTTGGACGAAAAATGATCGTAATTAAAAAAGAAAACTGAAAACTTTTAAAATTGTGTTCACAAGTACAGTGTGTGACATTACAAAGTGAACGAATATTGTTTATTTTTGTGATTCACTTTTAACGAACATTCGAGTGACTAAAAATTGAACGTAAACATTTCCATTTTCATGTTTATTCAAAAGCAAACATTAACATTAAAGCGAAATCAAAATTTATTATGAATAATATTAACATCGCTCACTTTGCTGTATTAGTATGTAGTACACAGTATGTACAACTGTATTTGTGTGTATTTCTATTTGCTTTCTTGTCGAGAGTTGGAAAACATTGAAACATTGCTTTTCATTGATTTCGAAGAATGATTGCGTCGTTAAAAAGTGAAACGCAATGAATGCGTTGCGCTGTGTTTTTATATGTCTCTGATTGTGATTCGCACTGTTTTACTGTTACTGTTCTTTTCATATAAACTGATTGCGAATTGAAGAATAAAGTGAGACAAACTCGAAGTTAATGTCGTTTTGCTTGGCAAGAAGTGAATGCAACGTTGAATACAACTGTAATACACGTGTAAGTTAGACGACTTCTTCTGTTTCACTGTTTGCTTTTGTATCGATTTCGAATTTCGCTGTTTTTTTGCTGCGATTCAGCACAAGTTAAACAAATAACATCGCACAGTCTTTGTAATTATTCTCTAGATTAACTAACTGTCTAGATTTCGATTTCTGGAACGTGAAATGAGCACTGATATATTAATGAGAAAGAGTGAAGAAATTATTATTGTTTGCCTCAGGATTAATTCCACATCTTTGTTCACCTTTTTTCTTCTTTCACATTTCTTCGTTCTTTAATTAATAAAAGAGTGCCAAAACACATCAATAATCTCCGTTACTAATTACTTTGACTATGTTACGTAATTCAAGCAAATGTGAATACATTTTTGTTCATAAAAATTCACGTAAACTTTTGAACAAAATTATTGCATGTAATTTGTCAATGAGTGATATATGTGATGCTAATATAAAGTGTTTTGTCCATCACTGTATATCGCTTTCACTTTAATATGATCGCGATTCGCGAATATTAATTATCAGTAAAAACGTTGTTCATGCTGCGATTGAATGAAACGTTTAATTAAAGGTAGTCACGAATGTGTCGACGTTCTTCCTCTTTTTTTGTCATCATTTATCAAAAGCGTTCAATTAAGCAATTATTAATATAAATGTCTTTTCGTCGCAAAAATTGAGATTTAAAATTCGATATTTTTCTTCCATGTTTCACATTTCTCGAGAATTTTATAAATGATGCCTATGTGTAAGCACACTGTTCTCCATTCGATGTTTGAAAAGTTGACAAGTTTTCGCATTAAAAAACATATTTCGCTCGCAGCCATAAAAAATGTCAACAAAAATGTATTCATTCGTTTCGTTTCTTGAGAATCGTATAAAGAGTTATTTCAAAGTTCGCATTTCAGCAACATGTTCACATTCACATTATTCGCTGAGCAAAATAGACTTGAATGACATTCGAATTGAAATGCAAACAAAACTGCGATGTTTTATTTAAAGACAACTGAAAATCGAAGCAAACTTTTTGCATTTCAAATTTCAATGAATATTGAATGAATCGAAAGGAATGAATCGTGATCTGTATTCAAACTTTGAATAAACAATTTTTGATTATTTCATGTTTTGGTTACTTGGACTAAAAAATTTTCTTATTTCTTATTTTTACTTTTAGGTTTTCACATTACCAATTTCACATCCAAAAATATAAAAGCATATAAAGTTCATAAAGCAAACATGACGGTTCATGCATCAACTAAATTAGCATAATTTGCGTCCAAAAGAGGTTAATTTACATATTTAAAAATGAGTTCACAAAAGTTCGCTGTATCCAAATGCGAATCGCAATAATTGCTAATTTGTACTTCATATGAACACTAAACTGGCGATGATAAATTCGTTAAAACGAAATCAGCGAAAGAGTGAGAAATTTTAGTGAAATGCAAACACTTCGCCTTTTGTTGAACGCATCACTTGAAAGTGCAGGCATTATATAAATATATGAAAGTACTTCATTCATGATAATATTGCATTTTCTAAACAGCACAAAATTTCGATCGCTAGCAAAATGAATCGCGATAATTCATTTCACAGATTTTCAATTTGAGAGGCATACATTCAGAACTGAACTCACTCATCTAATTCACAGTTCTTTTGAATTGCAATAATAATAATTTTTACTTTTATCAGTGAATTGTGAATCGAATTGAAAGAGTTTTGCTTTCTTTTGCAGCATCCAAACATTCTGAAGACTGTGATTGCTTTTCAGGCGTGCAACTGTTTGCGATGCAATTGAAATGTGTGTATGTGTCTCTGTGTAAATTAGTTTTCGTGGCTTTTAATCGTTGCGAAGAAAAGGAAAAGACATTCGAGAAAAGAAATGTTGGTCGAAGTGTGTGCGCGAGTGATGCGGATGTCGAGAAAAGAGTGACGAATGTGTTCGAGTTCGAGTTGCCAAGTGAATTATTCATTTTAGTTATTTTCTTCTTTTTCTCTTGTTTTTCCAGAGTCGTTTCATTCAATGGAATGACTACTGCTAAATGAGAAGCGATGCGTTTTCGCTGGTCACACTGCGAGCGACGGCAACATGTTGAGAGGACGGCCACTCGTGCAGATTCCGGTGCCACCCGTGCGTCCAATATTCCGGCGGACAATCAAACGATTTCTGCGTCTACTGCCGTCAGTTCTATTGCTACTCTTCGTCGCGTCGTTGATATTCGTGACATTGATGCAAATCGCAGTGATTCACGCGCACCGACGATCGCTGGCCTTCCAACGATCGCCTAATGCGGTTTTAAATTCGAACTCATCAATATCGTCGACAAACACGCAAATGGATGCCAATGCATACGCCACGCAAACCTCGTCCGCTCGTCTTCGCGGCATTTCAGTTGCGAGTGCAGCTGCTGGTCTGGTGACACAAAAGAAACGTCAGGAAGTGCTTCGTATCGAAGCATTGTTAGATCGTTCATCGTTGTCGCTCGAAGCGAACACGAAAGTGTTACAGAATTATGTGAACTCGGGCCGAATAAAGCAAATACTTAACTTGGCCACAAAGCGAACACTGCATTCATTGCTGAGAAACGAATCGTTGTCACGCTCGTTGCAACGACCGTTGCAGTTTTCGAAATCACTAAATTCGCCGAAAGACGCGTTTAATGAGCCGACTTCGCGCGGATTCGAAATGGAAACATTTAATGAGAGTTCGCTGGCCAACAACGAACACACAACTGCATTGAATTACGAGCAAGATTACGCAGTTAATGACTCCGATCGCCACTCGACCAGCTTAAAGCTGCATCGAGGCATCTATTTGTGTCCAGAAGTGCCTCAGGGTCTCAGTGAGTATCTTTTTGCATCAATTCAATTCATATCTTCCATTCATTCCGTTCACCATTCGCCATTATACACCATAATGTGTAATAATGTACTTCCAAAGCACTTCTTACAGTAGCATATTTACAGTATTGCAAAAAAGCTTTTTTTGTATCGATTTCAAAATCAATGTTGCGTCGCGAATTGCATGTTTATTGATTGCCAGTGACACAGAAACAAATAGCTGTCAATTGATTAATTTAACAAGTAAGTAATATGGTGAAAAATGTGCATCTATGCAATTTATTCGCATCTTGCAAACGCAGTAATTGATTATTGAACTGCAAACGCATTTGCTTAAATGAACGTCGAGAAGAAAGTTGAGAAACGCTTTTTGCCGACATTATTTGCATAATGAAAATCTCATTTAAAGTAAAGCCTTTTCTTGCAAACCATTCTTTGTTTTAAGTTTTAGAATAATTAGAGTTTCGTATTTTGTATTCAATACTCTTTCTTTTGTTTTGCAATTTTCAAATTCGGAAATAAAAAGAAGACTAATTTCAGAGAAGAAAGTAGTTGAAGATTACTGAACAAAAACCTTAGAAGAAAGTATATCTCTTTTAAATTTCAATTTAAAATGAGAAATTACTTTTTTTGTAAATACTCAAATACGTCTGTATTAATTACGTTTAACTACAAAATCATGTAAAGTTTTGAAAGTTTACTTAATATGTCATCTTAAGCTGTAGATTAGCACTATTCTATATATTGTATTATTTTAAGCCTTTACATTTTCTTTCATTTTGACGTCTTTTTAAGGATTATTGAGAAAAATGATTTTTGATGTTTGAATTGATTTGAAATCTGAATGTTATTTTAAGTAAAACAAAGATGTTTCTCTCTTAAAGAGAAACATGGAAACAATTTTAAGATTCGTAGGAGATAAATAAAAACAAAAACATATAGATTTTGACTTTTAGGAAATAATTCGGAAAATGAAAATAAGAAAGAAAGTTTGAGCTCTTATTTCAAATTACTTTTCCTTTTTCCGTTCACATTGTTTATCACTTGGTTGGATTCGCGAAAGTCATCTTTTCAAGAGTCATCCTCAGAAAGCGAACAAGCACAGAATGTTAGATGTTGGATAAAAATATCCATGCATTTCTATTATTATTAAACTCTTGACATGTTTCTCTGTGTAATGTTGCTCACGAACAATGCATGTACTTGGTTAGCGTTCGCACGAGAACAAATAATTTGCCAACTTTTCTCATCAAGTTACGTGATGCGATGCTTTCGCTTGCATCTTTCATTTTCAATATTAAATTTATTTTTACTTGTTCAGCGGTTGAAGAAATCAATTGTTGTTATCAATGTTTAGCATCGAAATGCGTGCTTTGTTGACTTTGATTCGTAAACAGGCTTCGAACGTTCGAAGCGAATATGCTGCAATGAAAATTTCATTTTTCCTTCTTCATCCAAATATTAATCTTCTTCAATCCTTTTTCGTTCTTAAATTCCATTTCAAACTATTTCTTTGAATAAAACTGTTAAAATACACTTTCGTTGAATTTGGAAGAAAATGTGTTTAAACAAAATAACAAAATTAAAAAAAGAAGTCGAAAAGTTGACACAAAAAATTATATTTACTTACATGAAAATCAAAATCAAAATGCAATTTTAAAATAAATTTCTCCTTTTTCAAAAACACTTTGACACACAATTTATTTTCACTTATATTGAATTTTGAAAAGATTTTTTGTCCCATTTCGTCACATACTTAATTTTAATCTTTTTAATGTTTTTTGAAAACTCTTGTCACAATATTTCCATGCTATTCTTATTATAATTACTTTAATTGCAAAGCTATTTGAAAGAACGCAACTATTCTGTTTGTTTACTAATTTTTTACCTTATATACTCTTAAATGTACATGTACATGTTGTTCGAGTAGTTTGTACGTGTACTTCATTTAAGCAATGATAATTACTGCTTGTAATTAAAGATGTAAATAAAAGGAAAAGAATCTCAGAAAGCGTTCATTTGTTTCATGGACGCAAATTTAGAAAATTGCAGTCTAACACATTTGTGTTAATGTAACTGAGATTTCTGTAAGTGTAATTACGATAACATCATTGTGTGCTGTGTAAAGCTTTATTCATTTGGTGAGATGTGCTGTCTTTAAACCCTTTGAATGAGACTCAAATTTCCGTTTCCTTAGATGAATACAAAGCAAAAATGCTAGGCATTAAACATCTTCTTCTTTATCTTTATAAGAATAATAATTTTTTAAACAACTTTTCTTTCAACAGTTGGAAGACTTCGCGTCGAATTCCATCCAAATTCAAGTAGATTAATAAACTCATCACAAACGGTGTCCTGGCAGCAAAAAGTTCTATTCGGTGGTCACTACGAGCCACTCGACTGCTACTCAAGACATCGGGTTGCTATTATAATTCCTTATAGGGACCGAAAAGAACATTTATTCGTACTTCTTAATCAGTTGCATCCAATACTTCAACGACAACAGTTGGATTACAAAATATTTGTAGTTGAACAGGTGAGCAATAAATACAACTTGCAAATGTTGTACATTATACATTTTGACATGTATAAAGTGTTGGACATTCATGCTTACATCCTTTTATCCATACTACAAAATTATGCGGATTTTGAAACTACATTTTGTTTAAAAATGACAAATATAAGAATATAAATTTATGATTCACAAGAATGAAAATCGCACATACTTGTCTGTAGATGAATAGTTGTTGAATATGGGATCAAGCTACAAACAGATTCCTATTCCTTTTCATCTCCTTTCTGCATGTCACATTTTATGTTTTTTATTTTGTATTCTAAAAGCATTCGTTTCTCGCACACTTTTATTTCTTCTTTACTTGTCTCTTTTTTTGAAAATTCAATTTTTGGAGAAAAGTTTGTTTTGCTGAGAAAAGTCGCGAATCGAGTTTAAACTTTGAAAAGTTGACTCTTCTTTTGTTTTCTGTTCAGTTTCTCGCATAAATCATTCATTTTACACACAATTAATGTTTGCAGTGTTTCTGCGATCATTTATTATAAACACAGTTTTCTTTGAATTATAAATTATAGTTTAAAGCAGACGAAACTTTTCGATTTAATCTAAACTAATTTACTTGCAATTTACTAATTAGCAATTTAAATGCTAATGCTTTTGAAAGTAGAGCATTCGTTGAGCAAAGTTTACGGCAAACAAAAAGATTAATCTAAAGTTTGTTAAGAAAGTAAAGATAGACACGTTTCGAGAAAGTTTGTTTATTTTGTCGTTTAATCCCCTCTCGACGATAAAATAAGAAGAGGAGTTTTGCTGCGAAAACGAGCAACTAGAACGTAATCTTGGTGAAAATGTGGTACTCGCAGCTTCACATCTCTCCACTAATCCATTGTCTTCACTTTCTTCTTCGTACTTTATTACTTGCATCACTTTTAACCGTTTATTGCGAAAGTAAAATACATCTCTTAAATTGGATATCGAATCGAGTCGCTTGTCGAACTGTAGTTTCGATATCACAAAGTGACATTAAAAGTATTGTTGACGCTGTTTGCTTTTCATTTAATTTCGCTCACTTTTGTTGACTCATTCGTTGTTTTATTCAATCAATTCAAACACGAACGTAAATTTCGTTAAATTTAATTAATCGCAGTCGAGTCGCATTTTTGTTTGTTTTTCGCTTTTGTTTTGTCTTGTTTTGTATTTTGTTGTATGCAATGTTTTGCTTTCGACATCACTTACACGTCACTTGACAATTGCAAAAAAGAAGCTGCAACATGTTCGAAAAAAGGCAAAATGAAAAATGATGATGATGTTCATTGTTGATTATGCAAATTTACATCATTTAAACAAAACAATACAAATTGACTAAATTTACATGATGAAGAAGATGCTTAATTGCGAATTCTTTTCGAAAGCAACAAAAGCGTGTGCATGCATCGCTTCGCATCATTTGTCTAGACTTGTTTTTCAAAGATTAATCCTTATTTAGGCGAGAAAATGAAGAAGAGTAAAACAAAGGCGAAATGATGTTTAAGTATTACTTTTTCGTGTGCCACTTAAGCGTGATGCTGAAACTTTATAAGTACGCTTCAGTTGAACATATACTCACACACGCACACAATACATTGATACAACTATTTACTTAAAACATTGCTCATTCTGTTTCTCTTTTTAATGATCGCAGTTCGGAAATGATACATTCAATAAAGGAGTGTTGATGAATGCTGGAGTGAAAGAAGCATTAAAAGAATACGATTTTCATTGTTTCGTATTTCACGACGTGGACTTGATTCCAGAAGACGATAGAAATCTTTATACGTGTCCGGCTGTTCCTCGTCACATGTCGGTCGCTGTTGATAAATTTAACTATTCGTGAGTATAATATTACATTCAAAATGTATTTACATGATTGCGTTCATTTACATGATTATTTGAATGATTTGCGTTGAAATGACTTGATTCGCAAAAGTGATGCTTCATTTCAATGTTTCACAACTTTTGATCGCTTCTAACTTTATTTTATCGCTATTCATTTTATTGTTGCACATGCTTTTGAAATGCGCTCACTTTGTTTACAAAGTGCACTTGTACTCACTTCGTGCTCATAGTTTCGTGCCCAATTGAAAGCAAAAACCAACAAACATATATAGAATGGAAGAGCAAAGGTTAAGCTCACAGTCGCTACTGACAAAGTGAAATATATGTGTTTTTATATATAACCGGAAAGCAAACAATATTTGAAAAGTTTAATCGAAACGAGAAGCGAAATAAGCGTACTTGAGATGATTTCTCGAGAAGTTTTCGGTTTTGTGTTTTGCGGCGTTTTTCAATTGCAAACGTTGATGTTGATGTTTTTCTTTTTGCTTTAAACCGAGCTCACAGTCAGAGCTTATGAAGAATGAATGAACCCGATTACCGCAGTTTTTGTGTCCTCGATGAATGCTTGAAAATGAATGAGATGCAATTTATCTGCCGGCGAAATGTTGACACCTTCTCGAATTGCATTTCGCTGATAAATAAGTCGATAATTTTTCATTCCGCATATTATGTTTACATTTATTTATTTATGTATTTGTATTTCAAATTTATAATCTGCGAAACAAACAAACACAATGTAAACAAAACAGTGCATGTAATCAACTAAAACTTCTGACAAAATTATATGTTTATATTCAATGAAAAATGATTATTTTGAGTACACCTTTTTTGCCCGAGACTGTATTTTTGTTCCCAATGCTTTAGTAGTGCCAAAATGCGAACACAATAAAATTTGTTGCGATGCACTCAAAGTAACAGTTTCAATTATTTCGGTGAATAAAAAACAATAACAACATTTGAGTGAAGCATCAATTCTCATTTCGAATTCGCGAATTTTTTTCTCTTTTCGAACTGTGATGAAACAAACACTGAAAGCGAAGTATATCTTAAGTATTGCCTTGTCTTTGAATTCAATGCATCAATATTTCTCAACTATTCCAAAAAAGAAGAATGAAAG
Source organism: Leptotrombidium deliense (assembly GCA_003675905.2). NCBI lineage: Eukaryota > Metazoa > Arthropoda > Arachnida > Trombidiformes > Trombiculidae > Leptotrombidium > Leptotrombidium deliense. Next base: position 11,979 of record NCKV01000996.1, read on the forward strand.
CAGAGAATAAAAGAAAAAGAAATGAAATTCGTTTCTCTGTTCTGCAAAGCGAAAACGAAGAAATTACACGTTTTTACTTCTATTTTCTAGGTTTTCTATGTGTATATTAGGCGACGAATTGCGACCGAAAATTGAATCGCTTTCTTTGTCGTTCGCCAATTTAAACACAAACGACGAAAACGCAAATGTTTCATATATATTCGCAAGGGTATAATAGACTTAAAATTACGTATCATTAACTTGGCTGCCATATTTTGTGTAACGCCAAAGCAGAAAATAGGTGCATAAATAGTTAGGAAAGAATAGCAATGAAAATAAAAAGAAGAAGAAAAGGAAAGTAAAAGTTTCGAGAAATAACGAAAATGGAATGAAATAGAAGTTGAATTCGAGTGTCACTTAATT
>NCKV01000997.1:0-12367 GCA_003675905.2 Leptotrombidium deliense
GTTGTGCACATGCTTAAAATTATAACAAATACAGTGAACAACATCATTGCATTTGTATTCCGATTTCTAAGTCCTAAAGCCCTTTGCATCGCTATTCGTTTTTTCTGTTAGTAATCGCTGCATTGAAAATATGAGCGATGATAAATAACTCAATTATGATCTGTTTGCAAAACTCGCGAGTACCGAGTCTTACAATTACACAGGTTAGTGAGTACTCGCTCATTACTTCATTACAAACACCAACAAAATAAGCGATGCAATGACTGTGCACAATTCGTGTATACAATAAACTCATTTTCACTAATATACTACGTAAATGGCATTAGCCAATCACAACATGAACACAAAACTCCTTTTCTAACAAAAAAGCGCGATCAACAATTAATCATAGTTTCGGATATTGAGTTTTGCAGATTAGCATCAATTTTAACATTAACGTTATGATCGGGATAAGTGATGTGATTCAACGCAACTCAATGTCCGGAACTGCACAAGTAATGAAACGTAATCTCTTAAAATTGTCATGTTGCATAAATATGTAAATAAATATACCAATGCAATATTTTTATGCTCACAATAATTTCACATGTTTAGTTATTTTATCCGAATGTTATGTTTCAATACATACATTTACGGGCAAAATGTAACCGCATAACTTTGTTCGTAACTGCATTGATTACGGATATTAACCGTAGAAAATAAACGTAAAAATGCGTTACATTTTGTCCAAAGTTATACAAACACGAGTATGAAAATGTTCGATTTGCAATACTTGTTCCATTAAAGCCTATGTTTAAAATGATGGGTTCTGTAAAATTGTATGTCTACAACTGTACTTCTATTTTAGTGATTACATCTATACCTTTCATGTCAATACCTTTCGAATATGAAAACCTCTTGACTATGAAAGTAATAAATGAACAATAAAATCAACAACACCTCTTGAATATGAACGATCACTACAAATACATAATTTTGTTTTTTACACTGAAAATAACTGCAAAATGACTTTGTTGACATTCTTCAACGATAATGAAAACAAATATAATGACTTACTAACTCATTTCATATTAATTATAATTAATTTTATGAAACTCGCAATGAAATAATAAATATACAATAAATAATAAAACCTTTCAATTAGGAACGGTTTTGTTGCACAGTGATGGTTGAAGAGGCATTGCATTTAATTCACGAAATGCATATATTTGCATTCATTTCTTATGTTAAATTTGTTGGTTTTGATTTTTGTTGCACACTAATAAATAAAGTTTCAGGAAAACGAATGTTTTCAAAAAGTAATGCAAATGCTAAAAGGATGAATATTAATTCGCAAATATGAAATACAACACGTTTCTACGGATTCAACGCTTCTCTTGAACACATTTTTTGCGAAGTGCAATTTTGCAGAAATAATATGATTTAAAACATGAAAAATGAATTCAATATTCAGATATTTTAGTTGAATACTTTGATTTTTCACTTATTGAAGCACAATGTTGAAATATTCGATAATGAATGTGTAGTTCACTATTTCATCCTGAATTTTGCCTAAGCGTTACTTAATGTATTGAATAATGACAACAACATCAACATATATGTTATGTTAATATTCATCCGTAAACCAGCAACCAGATTTCGCAACATAAAAATAGACTCAATTTTACTTACGCTTAGGTTATTGAGTTGTGTTGATTACCGTCACTTTTCCCTTTGACATTAATGTTTAAATTGATGTTAATCTTCAAGTGATGTCCAAAACTGTATATCTATAAATTTTATTATTATACAGGGTTGGTTTTTTTTAAATAGTCAAATTTGAAATTTCAGTATTCCACTGTATTCAGTGGTAAAGTGAACAGATTTTGCAGTTTTACATCAAAAGATGTAAATTTGTGAATAACGACTGTGGTAGATAACATCAGCAACACATATTTCTGTCAGCTTTGTCCTGCTGGCTACAGATATTAGTTTTAAACTCCACATTGAATAAATAACTTTCGAGACTGCTTTTACATTTTGCTTTAAATAAAAAATTCAAAAATTCTGCCTGATATATTAGGCTGATTGTTAGTATTTTACGATATTTCTTTTATTTTTTACTCCAAGCAGCGTTTCGTAATATACATCGTGCTTAAAAATACGCACAGCATGCGAATGTGAACTCATTAAATTGATTTCAAGTTATCGGAGAACTTTCAAACACATTTCCAATATCCATCTTTATTATCGAATTTTTTACACTCATGAATTGTGAAGTGAGTTTTGGTGTTAATTTTATTCTGGGTGATTTATTTGGTGAACTCAGCTCTAATATCGAAATTACTTTCGATTTCAATAATGTCCGTCATGCATCGTTTTTCATTGTTTGTTTGAACCTCGATTACATTTCAGTTACATTAATTGCAAAACACATTTTAATGTAATATGATTATAGTTTTAATTAACAAACACCAGAAGTGCAATAAATTAGCTGTAACAATCATTTAATTTTGTGTCACATTGTTGATTATTGCATATCTGACGTTTTCTGCAAGATTCATTGAAAAGACGATTGAAAGTAAAGTGAGAAATTCGTAATCCCATAAATTCAGTTGAGTAGAATATGACGACGTGAGATAGTGAGACATTTGGTGACTTTTCTCTGTAATATTTCTCGCAAATCTCATAAAGAAAAATGAAATTCTCGTCATTTTTGATAAGTTTAATCTGAAAGCGAATCGAAATTTTTTGCAGTGACAAGTGCCCGAAGATAGCGAATACTTCGTGTTTTCGTCTCTTCAATGCAAGCGTGTTCTGTTTTTTAAATAAGAATCTGTTAATTGACTTATTATACGTGTGCACTCAGACACTGAAGTGAGCAATCAACGAGTAACTTTGCTGTCTACAGAAAGCATGAATAGCTTTATTATTGTCAGAAAGTGGGACATTTGACGCGTTTCACTGATCCGTCGCTGTTGCATGAAACGAAACGACAATCTTCTGAAAGAGAGAAAGTCGCAAGTGGCGGCTTCTGGACAAAACGAAGCACTTCTGCACTTTTTCGTCGTTCAATTTCAACATGTTGCAGTAAGCAAACACTGAAATATCTATATGCGTCCATTTTTCTTCATTCTTGCTTCACTTCTCAATTACACTAAAAGCTCTGAAATTTTAAAATGCTTTCGCTTTGAAATTAACTGTAATTCTTTTTTAAATTATTGCAGCGTTGCGAACATACAACATTCGTTTCATCACATTTGTGTTTCAATAACAAAAGAAAGTTTTTCAAAATTATTTGGGAGCAGCAGACGAACAAATAATGACTGTTCTGTTCAACACAAAGCAATGAATTTTTTGCTGTTTTTATAAGAATTAGTCGATAAAACCGTTGGCTACATTTTGCTGCACATTTCCCAAAAGCTGAAATGATAGGTTTGAAAGGAAATTAGAAAAATAATGGATGTAATTCAAAAGAAGAGAAGAAATGAACAAGAAAATAGTTTCCATATTTCATAACGTAAGGTAATAATGCATTTTACTTTCTGTTCAAGTGAAGTGTAATCGACTTTTACTGAAGAATAAATATGAGCAACGGAACATAACGGTTAATGTGTTCTTCAGTCTATTCACTCATTGAACATAAATACAATAAAACATGCTAATTTTAGAAAATGTTCAAATTCAATTGCAGCACACAAAAAGCAACTTTTATTTTTATATTAAAACTTGTGTCACATTGTGTAAAAATCTAAATTGCTTAACTTTCGTCGCCGAGCTTGTTTTCGAGTATTCTATTGCTTTAGACGAGTAACTCAAGTTTGTAATACAACTATCAGCAAGACAACAACAAAATATTTTTAAGAACATTGCTTTTACACAAGATGATGATTTTGTTGCAATTCAACAACAATTTGTTATTTTGAAATTGCATTTTCATGAGAAGTGAAAACATAACATTGAAATACTATAAAAGTGGATCGTAATTTGCAGTTGTCGAAGACTAAAAGCTGATTTATGGCAAGTAATATTGTTATTTTTTCTTGTGAACTTACAATCAGTGTTAAATTTGTGACATTTTTTGCACCAAATAATTGAAGCGAGAAGCGAAAATCGATTGAAAATGATTACAACGAATAAAGAATAAATGGGCCACTTTTTGCAAATCTGGCCATCAAACAGTTCTCTTTGTTTTATGGACTTTGATGACAATCATTACTCTTTCGGACGTGATTTGAAACACTCAAAAAAGGCAAGAAACGTGATACGTTTGCTTTGAATTTTATGAACGCTGCGCGTGCCGTGAATTTTAGGTAAATTCGTTGCGATGCGAAACAATCGATTGCGACTTCAAATTTCTACTTTTGTCGCAAATTTTGTTCTAAAAAAACGTGTACATTTAACAAAGTGAACCCTGTAAAGCTTGTTATATTGATAGCTGTTGTATACAGATTAAGTAGAGTTTATAAATTTTATAAAACACTGATCGCAAAAAATCTGAATAACTCATTTTTCAGATAAATGTCACCACAAATGTGAACATTGAATGCAACGTTGAATTGCAACATTGCGTAATTTAAAAAACTGATTTAAAGTCTTCTTGACATATACGTCTCATTTTTATCTTTAATTTAAAAATTTTTGCGATTCCATAGAAAAAGATATTACTCACTCGACAATGTCGTTCTGTATTTTCATCTACATTATTCCATTCTATTCTATAAATAATACAACGATTTTATTTCGTAAGAAGCTTTATATCATCTCTTAATACGCGCAACGTTTTAATGTATTTCTGCTCTGTTTGCGATCCGCGATTCTTGGAGGAGAATACTAATCGAAATTTAACACGACTTTAGTGACAAATGAGTTTAAAACAAAGTCTGCATTCGAAAACTGAATCAAATCGCGATTCAATGAAAGTTGCTACTCGTGAAGTGAACGTGTTACTCGCAAATGCATGTGAACTGTTCGCTTGCAACGCAATATTGTAATTAAAGCGTGCATTTTATGACAATTAGTGAAGCACATTTACTGTTATGTAATTTATAATCGTTGCGCTCAAACAATTTTCTGCTATTACTGCTATGTAAACAGCTTTAATTAGTTTCAACTAAGAATACTAAATTTGCGCATTTTTATTTAAACTCATTTTGTTTGATAACGAGCAGTTTGAAGAAATGAACTTTCAACGAAGTTGCATTACTTTTGAATTGCGAAAATTTGCAAGCATTTTCGATTGCAATGTTTTCTGTGAACAGTAAGAAATGGCGAAAGCAAGGAACAATGATATTTGAATGCAAAACATTGCATCGGTAACATTAGAGTCGTCACGTTGTGTTCATTTTATGCAGCAATCATCGAAAGCTAGAGTAACAACAAGAAACATTAGTGATGGTTAGGCAATCACAAACTTTTGTCAAGACTCGATTTCAATGTTGCGTAAAATGCGACCGTTTTCGGTAATTTGACGTAACACGTAAAAATGAAAAGTGATCGTTGCCAATTATTGTGCATTCGGGTCACGATTTCTTTTTACAAAATTAAGAAATTATCTCGAAATTGGAGCGTTCACTGAACTTTCGTATCAAAAATGGACGCCGAAACGTCAAAATAAATTTTTATTTTCGCTTCAAAATCATATCCAATACTGAAAACGCTAATGTTTTATAAAACCTTTCGTGTTTTTGTTTTCAGTGAAACCAGAGAACTGCTTTCAAGTGTGAACTCCACAGATAAATAATGCAATAAAAGTAACATTCTTTTGAGAAACAATGATATGACAGTTAAAAAACACATTTCTGACGTTTACTGTTGAAATGTTTTCAAATCAATGAATGCGCGACGGCGAACAGCGAATGCACGCATAATCTTACACTATTTCAAAGAAAGCATTAAAGCAGACCGCAAATTGACGATTTCGATGAACACGATGCATTGTACAGCTCGCAATAAAGTACACCATTCGAAAGTACAACGTAGTAGTCACAATTGTGCAAGTGTTTATTCTGTGTTACGCAAGTGAGCCTCTCATTCACCACTTTGCAGATCAATATTATTGACAACAGTGAAACTCAACACTTTCACAGATTTACCGCTGCACACAACTCTCAATAAACACATTCCAATTTATTCTTCTCTTTGTTTTTACTTTGTTTGACTTTTCGACAACGAAACATTCAAAAGAAACAAACTCAACACAAATCATTCACAACTTTCACTACATTTTATAGACGGCAACAAAACAAAATATACACTTTGTGGAATAACATTTGTTCCATCGATTCTAACTTGAAAAACTAAAAAATTGAATCCTGCAACATTAAAAAGCAAGTAGTGAAACTTGAAAACTTTAACGAAACTGAGAACTACGAGTTCGAAGCGAATGAAATACATAATTGTTAATCGACGAAAAATTTGATAATGAAATAGTATTTACAAACAACACAAAAATGACAAGAGGGAGAAAAAATAATATAATCGCCATTGCGCCACGAAACGAAAAGAAAATATACATAAGTTTATTGATTTTTGTGACTGCTCATGGAAAGTAAGGCAACAATGGTTCCTGAAAGTAGTGATCAAACAAAATGCCAGAGAAGCATTTAACGAAAAGTGTTATGTAAAAAAATGCGAAGACTTATATGAAGTTCAAAAAGAATATGAAAAGAAATGAGTGAGTGTATTAAAACGAGGAAACTGTCTTCAATTTAATTGAAAGCAGTCAATGAACTACAATAAACACAACATTGAATTTGAATTGAGTTGAATTGAAAGAGAATGAAAAGTGACTGCCACACTGAAGAAGACATGGAAACCGACAATTGATTGCTACACAACGATGAGGGGTGAGAAGTGTTGAGAGTTAAAGTGAAGTAATTGCAAGTGAAGCGTATTGTGTAAGTAAAATGACTGTTATCCGAAAAATGGAAAAGAACGGTGTGAAGCAGCGAGTGGCAAAGAAGTTGCAACGGATGCTCGTTTTGCTGGTGATGATCGATTTGCAAATATGTTTAGCGAAAGCGTGTTACAAATTCCCGAAAGATGTGAAAGATCCGTGTGCGGATATGAAGTGTCGTTTCGGAGAGAATTGTGTTCGATCCAAAGACGGTAAAAAGGCAGAATGCGTTTGTCCGGAGAAGTGTTACACATACGGAGATTCTGTCGGTTCGCGACCGGTATGCGGCACCGATGGTCGCGACTACCCCAATGAGTGTCAGCTGCGAAGAAGAGCTTGTACTGAAATGAAGGACATTGTTGTCAAGTTTCTTGGTCATTGTGGTGAGTTGGGGTCACACGTTTGTTTTGTTCTTGCTGCGATTACTAATTAATAATACAAATAACAACACAACAATTACTCAAAACGAACAATGAAAAACAGAAATATTCGAACAATTTTCAAATAGCACTTATATTTGCAGACCCTTGCGATGGTGTTGAGTGTCCGACTGCACAGATCTGTCAATTGGACGACAACAGAAATCCAATTTGTAGATGCAACGCTGCATGTGGACACGAATTTAAGCCGATTTGTGGGTCTGATGGCAAAACATATACAAACGAGTGCATATTAAGGGTGGAAGCGTGCAAATCACGCAGAAGTTTGAGAATAATCCACAATGGAGAATGTGGTTCAAGAGGTATGTTGGTACATTTACCACAATTGTTGTGAATGAAAATAATGCCACTTTCCGATTTAGGTGCCAATCCTTGCGAAAACATGAAGTGTAATGTCCATCAAGAGTGTGATATTGATTTATACGGAGTGGCTACTTGTGTTTGTCCTCTTGATTGTCCACCAGTTTTGAAACCTGTCTGTGGTTCTGATGGACATACTTACGACTCTGAGTGCGATTTACGACGACAAGCATGTTTATTGCAAAAGGATGTAATACTTGCATATAAAGGATTGTGTGGTAAGTAGAACGTTGTGTCTATGAATGTCAATAGTGAATGTCGATAATGAATCGAACAGGAGAGGAAGGTCCGTGTCACGGATTTAAGTGTGAGTTTGGAGCGATTTGCGTTCTAAAAGGCTCGGAAGCTGGTTGCGAGTGTCCATCGTGCACTGAGGAATTTAAACCAGTCTGTGGCTCGGATGGCATTTCGTACCCTAATGAGTGCAAAATGAAGAAAGAAGCATGTGAACAACAAAAATTGGTGCACCTTGCATATCAAGGATTTTGCAGTGAGTACTGACACTTGTTGTCATTGTTTTACTGTTATCAGTGTGACTGGTGTAACTAATTGGATCTGTTTTTAGATGGCTGTGAAAACAAAAATTGTGAACATTATTCTGTGTGTGAAAGCGATGGGAAAGGAAACGGGAAATGCATTTGTCCAGCGAAATGCGTCCCTGTAAGTTTTAAAATTGATTCCACAGAGTATAACGTTACCTTTCAGATGAATGTGCCGATATGTGGAAGTGATGGAATGACTTATTTAAGTGAATGTGAAATGCGGATCGCCGCGTGCAATAAAAAGGAATATGTGACGATTGCTTCCCGTGGTTCGTGTGACGAATGTTTGAACGTACACTGCAAATACGGTGCACGATGCGAAAATGGAAAGTGTTTGTGTCCCACAGAATGTCCAGCAAACAGTTTCGAACCAATATGTTCTTCTGATGGCGTAACATATGTTAACGAATGTCAAATGAGAAAAGCGGCCTGTCAGCGCGCCTCAGAAATAACTGTTTCGTTTTACGGCGAGTGTCAGGAAGTGAAGAATCCAGGTAAGCTATAGTGATCTTACATACATTCTGTTATTAACTGTATATGCTAGTGACTGTAACCGATATCGGATCAGGTGGAGGTTATGTCAAGATATGTGACCACAACACTTGTCGCTATGGTGGCGTATGCGACTACGATGCTCTCGGAATACCTCATTGCGTCTGTTCTTATCACTGCCCAACAGGAGGACATGAAAATGAACCTGTTTGTGGCAGTGACGGTAGACTGTACGAGAACGAATGCAAACTGCAAGAAGAGGCTTGTCGTAGACAACAAGAAATCAAACCAGAAGACCATAGACTGTGTCAAGAATCGAAAATTCTTCCATGCGACGGTGAGCCACCGCTAATCGACGTAAGCAATGGACGAGAGTACTTTTGCGGAGACGGTTTGCACAGTAAACATTGTCCTGCTAGCAGTTACTGCCACAAGACGACTCACTTCGCGAAATGCTGCAGGGAGATTGCATTGGTTCGCAGTTGTGTCGAGTCAACGTACGGTTGCTGTCCCGACGAAGAGACACTTTCTCAAGGACCAAACAATGCTGGCTGTCCCAGTGTATGCAACTGTAACCGTTTAGGTTCATATTCTCTTTCCTGTGACCCACTTTCAAAACAGTGCCATTGCAAACATGGTGTTGGAGGCTTGCAGTGCGACCGCTGCGAGCCTGGCTTCTGGGGTTTACACAAAATATCAGAAGGGAATAGCGGATGCATTCGTACGTTACCGCTGTTAATGAACTGTACACTAACAGTGCTTTATACTTTATTAGCATGTGCCTGCAATTTGAACGGTTCTGTGCGAGAAGATTGCGAACAAATGACCGGTCGCTGCGTTTGCAAGCACGGATTACAAGGAATGAAATGTGACGTGTGTCCTGAGAACACAGTTCTCACTGCAGACGGTTGTACAGACGGTGAGTGCTTATTGTACTCCCAATAGCTTTGCTAATTACTCGTTACAGTTTCGCTAACGAAGAGTGTTCCGGGAACGTGTGGCGAACTGAGGTGCAGGCAAGGAGCAACTTGCGTTGAACGTGCCAACAATGAAGTGCAATGTGTTTGTGATATGAAATGTCCACCAACAGAAACAAACGGACAAATAATTCGCAGAACGTCTTCCACAGCGATCTGTGCCTCCGATGGCAACACATATGTCTCAGAATGCCAACTAAAACTATACGCGTGTAGAATACAAAAGAAAATATACAAACTTCATGACGGAAACTGTAAAACATCGACGAGTGGAGGACGAGGTGCTAGTGGAATAAGAGTTGAAACAGTTACTGTTGGACCAGTGAGAAGGTCGACAGTATTCAAAACAACATTACACGATGCCGATAAATCTACGCGAGAATTGACATTAAGTGTTTCAGAACAAGTGAGCACAAAACCTACCGCTGCCACACCGACGCTTCCAGAACGTCCGATTGATGTTCCGTTTTTTAACGGAGACTCTTGTATTGAAATGCCGCGACTGCAGGCATACACTCGTCTCTCAATTGAAGTTGAGTTTGTTGCGTACTCTGAGAATGGTATTTTAGTGTACAACGGACAGACTTCTTCCGGCGAAGGAGATTTTGTGTCCCTCTCGATTAAATCTGGATTTCTCGAGTTTCGGTACAACCTCGGCTCCGGAACAGTGATTCTGCGATCTTCGAAAAAAATAACGTTGTCAACAACTGTGAAAGTAGTTGCGAAGAGATATTTGCGCGACGGAATGTTGACGATCGAAGGCCATGAAGACGTCGCCGGAAAGAGTGACGGAGATCTGAAAAGCTTAGATTTAGCTGAAAACATGTTCTTCGGAAGTGTGCTCAACAGTCAGAAGCGGGTATTGGAAAATGTTGGTGTCAAACAGGGATTTATTGGCTGTTTGTACAAGCTGCGCATTGGACGCAAAGATGTTGACATTCGATATCCAGGTTCTAGAGATATACTCAAGATTCATAATTTACATGACTGCCAAGACATTCCGTGTAGCAGTAATCCGTGCAAAAACGAAGGTATTTGCATTCCAGAGCGTGCACCAAACTTGGGTGCATTCAGTTGTTCTTGCAACTCTGGTTTTACCGGCAAACACTGCGAAATTGAAGTGAGTCTATGTGGGCACGAGAATCCCTGTACAAAAGGAGCAACGTGCACCCAACTACCGCAGGGAGGATTCTCGTGCCTATGTCCTCCCGGAAAGACTGGAAAATTGTGTGCAGACTGTAAGTTTAATTTGTTACACATACAGTGATTATCGGTATCGTTTACAGTGCAACGCGAGATGCACCACGTCTTCGTACCCGACTTTTGGGGAACATCATATTTACAACTGCCAACTCTGCAAAACGTGGCGCAAGCATTTGTCATCGAAATATGGTTTTTAACCAGAGTTGTGAATGGACTGCTTTTGTACAATGGTCAACAATCTCCATTTGCTAGAGGCGATTTTTTGTCTCTGAATCTAGTAGACGGTCATGTACAATTTCGCTATAATTTAGGTTCTGGAATTCCCAATGTTAGCGGAGTTGTTGTTTTAACGTAAGTAAAACTTCATCAAATTATTTGCAAATTCTGTTTGCACATTAGGAGCAAAAACAAAGTGTCACTCGGAGAGTGGCACACACTCAGAATTACTCGTCAACGGAAAAAAGGAACTTTACAGTTGGACGAGGGACCTGTTGAACATGAGGAAGCAAAGGTACGTAATGAGTACTCACCAAATATTTCACTCATTTAATCTCATTCTAGGGAAATTTAAGCGAGCTGAATTTAGATCAACCGTTGTTCATCGGAGGAGTAGACAACATTTACGCAGTGAATAAAGATTCTGCAATCACTATCGGTCTGAACGGTGCGATTCAAAGGATTGTTGTGAACGGTGAAATTTGGGACAACTTAGTTCAAAGAGCGACTGTCATCAAGAACGTTCCGGAATATAGCGGTCCTCCATGTGGTTATGAAAACCCATGTGTTAACGAAGCAGTGTGTGTACCACAGTTAAACGACTACATTTGCAAATGCAAACCGCGATTTACCGGCAAAAAGTGCAATAAGCCTGTAGAGAAAACATCGTTCGACGACGTTTCGTTCATTTCAAAATAAGTGAAAATTTAATTCCACGCAGCAAAATGGACACACTGAATATCCGATGCGTTTCACTGTTTTATTACCAACCTCATTTTCTCTGCCTTCCATTCGCAATTACTGCGACTCAGTTGACTTTCGGAAAACTTTCAACACAGTTCTGTGAAAAGTGCTCACATCGAGTAACTCATCCGCTTTATTTGATTGTTAACAAAGTTACAAATAACGAGTCTGTGATAAATTGATAAATTATTTTTTACACAAAATAAATTTTTAATCCAAAAGTAAATTGATTATTCTTACTTGCGATCATTTCTCGTCAATATTTTTTAACTAAAGGTGTAAGCTGAAGTTCACTCACACCAAGTACACGACTGTTTGTCACCTTTAATAGTTATCATTTACATGTACAGTGTTGTGAATCTGAATCCGTAACTTGTTTTTCGTTAATAAAATGAGAATAAGTGACTCTGTCAGAAAGTTATAAAATACATATCATAAGAAAGGAATATGTGACACCTTTGTACTGGGTATTCGCGTTACGCGTGCTAGTAAAAAAATTTCACTGACCATTAGAGT
>NCKV01000998.1:0-12365 GCA_003675905.2 Leptotrombidium deliense
GTTTGCAAACTGGCAATAACTATTGTTATAATGAATTTAACACTTTCACTTTCGATTTATCGGACAACACTTGTGCTTGCTTCGTCGGCGACGTATTTTAACGTGAAGACAATGTTCACAGATGGAATGGTGATTGTTACTTTAACGTAAACTTTTATTGTCCGAAAAATCATAACAGCCGACTTTGCACACAACAAAAATAAAGAAACTCCAATTTTTCAATTGCATGAAATACATTTTCTTTAACTTCTCTCAACATTCACTTGCTTAGCAGACATGTTTTTGACAGAAATTTTTACACTTGCCTTAAACAGTCAAACATGGAATGTAATAAGTTTCTGTTATATCCAAAACAGTATAAATAGCGTGTATGACCATTTGACATATTAAAGCAATATCTTTTTTGTAGCAATAAATTATTGTCAAAAAATACAACACACACCAGTCGTTGCTTAAGTTAACTATTTTTTTCTCTTACATCGAAACGATCTGAAAAAATTGTTTGTAAACTTGAATTGTGAATGTGTGCAATCGACCAGTATAAATTCATGCTTTCTTGTCATTGTTCATTTAAAAAAAATTGAAATTTTATAGCTCGGTTGTCATTGTAAACACAGTCATTCATCGAGTTTGTGCATCAGATTTATGTTCGAGTCAATCGTTATGCAACGAAATAGAAAATTGAACGGTAAACAGATTGATATGAAAAACAAGAGTCGTATTGCAAATATAAATTTACAATTCACGGCACATGAGAAACTGGCGAAAAGTGTACATAAAAATGCTTCCTATTCATCGCATTGCACCAATAGCTTAAATTGAGCGTAAACAACATACTTATACTGTGTTCAGCGTGAATACGCGAATTTTATTTTTGCAGCGAAAATTCCATTTTAGTGACACTTTCAAATGCAACTGTCGAAACGGAATAAAAGTGTCACTGCTTTACAGTTATTACATTTTCTGCATTTAAACGCAGAATTTAGAATTTACAGTTGCATGCTACGCATACTTTCTGTGTATTCAAGTGAAGCAATTTAAGCCAAAATTGAAGTTCAATTAATTTATTTACGTTGCTCATTTCGTTGTGTTGTGAGAACATTGATGCAGTTCATTGAGTCGCAAATACTTCTGCTACTAACGGTCAACTGTCAAGATCATTATTTGTTTGCATTTTCTTTTTATTCACTTCGTTGTTCAATTAATGTTCGCCGTTTCCTCAAACTGGTGTCCAGAGAAATATGTGTTTTCTATTTGTTTTTGTTATGTTTGCTTCACTTCACAAAAACAATGAACATAACGTTATTTGCTCACTATATTGAATTCATTTCTAAAATTAGTTGAGATCGCACAAATATTTATTAAATTTTAGTGTAAACATACACTTTTTTGTTTATTTGTGTTTTGTAAGGAATTAAAATGATGAAGAAATGATGAAGATATTGTTTTCGTATGATATCTCTGACATCTGATTTATGAAGAAATTGAAAAAGCAAAAGGAGGAATAAAATTGACGAAATATAAAAGTAACATTTAATGTATATTTGTACTACAACGAATGTTTGACATTTTTACTGTATATTCAGTGCGAATGATTTTCACATTTTTCATTTGCATTTTTCCGAAAAATATTCACTTTTTTAATTGAAATAATAATTCGTTATTCGTTACATCCATTATGATTGTCAAACATAAACATTGCATAATAAATCAAAATGTTTTCAAGTAACATTCAAAATTATTTACGTTAGACTCGTTTGCGAACACAACTCATTAATTTCGATGTTAATTCGATCGTTAACGAAATTTTACGAAATATACGCAATTTTCACAAATTATCGAATAAATCATTAGCGAATGTTTGTAAGTGTAAGTGTGGTCAAATATCGACTGATAATTAAAAGTTATTAACCAATGTGAGCAATAAGGGCACTTGAAGTGAATACAGAACAGCTTTTTCAGACGGTAGTAATTATTGCAAGCATCGTTGTTTGTGAATCTGTTCAGCGCAAAGTTATGATTGCTAACCAATTAAACATACCTCTTCAATCGAAGTTCGCAGCGATGAAATTGCGGCTGTTTTGCGAATAATTAATTGATTCAAAAAAGGACACACACAAACCAACGACCCTTGAAACTCTGTGAAAACTTTCCTCTTTATTGTTTCACTGGAAACGAAAGCGAAAAGAAACTTTTTTATGCTGAATTCAGTGAAAATACAGTTCGCACCGTGAATTCAACGCTTATTGTTTGACACATTAAAGTGAACACTCGGCGCTGTTCACGCTTTAATTAAAAATCAGTTTCCAAACAAAACTCCGCAGCATTCACAATTTTTGTTTCTTTAAAAATAAAAATAAAAGTAAATCTATTTCACACACTATTTTTGTGCTTTTCGTATTTTTACTCTTTTTGTTCAATGCAAGCGATAAACAGACAGCAAATAATTTAACCATGCTGTGTACACATTTATTTCACTTTATTCTTACCGGTTAAGTCTTTACACTTTTTATTCACTAATTTAATTATGTAATCGTTGTTATGATCCGAGAATGCGACAAATTTGTCACTCGCATATATTTTTTGCGTTTTTGTCGACAACATTCTGGTCAGTCAACTCATGTTTCACGAGCACTTGGAAAAATAAGTGGCATTTCATTGATTAAATAAAACTAAAACCGAATAAACTTGAAACAGTTGTGAGAACCGTTTTTAATTCGCGTGCTGTGCATACGTGAGACATCGAACGGATTTCATTACTTTTACCGCAACTAAAAGTGTTGAATTTAGAAAATAGGACAACACGACGATGTGTTCACAATACGCAATCGATTATGTAAATTAATTTGCAGTGATTTTTGAATAATCGTAATTGATTCAACGTTTCGGTTCAATCGAACGACGTTTGCATAGAAATGATCTTTTTTGTCGACGTCTGCTGCAGTTGAATGCGTTCTCAGCGGAGCTACACAACGACACTGACTCTCAACTGCTTTCATTTATTTTGTTAATTAAACTGAAACTCAGTTATAAACAACGAAATGTTGATTTTCCTGAAAAAAGAAAAAAGCAAAAGTGAGTGTGGAAATGAATCGTCAATTAAAAGTTTTCCCACAATTTGAGGAAGTCACTCGCTCTCATACATTTGTACTCGCTCGAAAATCGTACATTTTGTTTTAAACATTTCAATTCTAAAGCAATGTTTGTTTCGTTCACAATTACAGTTTCTTACAATAAAAGCACAGCAATAACAACAGGGCATGAGCAACAGTTACTGCTCGTTAATGAATCTCTCTTTTTCTCAAAAAAGGTTTTTCATTTTTTCCATTTAGAAGTACTTTTCAATTGCAGAAAATTGCGTTTTAATAAAATCAAAAAAATGGTAGTTGAAACGATTCAATTTTAATTGATTGATGTTGCGCAACTGTTAAGCGTATTCAGAATCGCAGTAACTTTTAACTGGTAGTGAAATTCACGCCGGTAACTGTAAGAGTAAATTCGGTTGACATAAGTAAAAAAGTTCAAAGAATAAAAATTGGAGGATCAGAAAACAAAAGGAATAGAGTGTGAATGGTGAGAATTTTGCAGACAAAAACACGTGTATAAATAATTTGTCTATATACTTCTATTTCAAAATTCACGAATTATCGGCATCATTGCGAGGGTCTGCTTTTTTATCCATTAAAGTTTGTTTTTGAATTTACCATGTTTCCGACATATACTTTTACCACATTTGCAATAAATTCCATATACTCCGTCTTTTTCAGTTTTTCTGGTTTTTCTCTTTTCCGATTCGTCGCTGTTTCTTCGCAAAAAGTAGTTTTGCATTAAAAACTATGTGATGCACTGATGCAACATTGAAGGTGAGGATTGCGCACAGAGCAGAGCAAAGAGCAGAAAGCTCCGCCAATTATCACACGTCCTGCCCTCGAATATGAACTGAACCCGATATAAGCTGTGCTCATAGAGAAAGTTTGCAAATGTGCGCTTAAACCTTGACTTACTTGGTTCGTTTCTGCTTCAGTCAAGTTTAACAATTTCGGTGTAATGCTTTGACTGATTGTAAAGTCGCCAATCATTCATAGTTTTCGGAAGTCTCTATCGCTGTGCGTCCATCGTTTGCTTTATTTTCAAAAGGATTTCTACAATTTCTATCACTTCTCCATTTCTTCTTCTATTCTTCGCAATTCAAAAGGAGACACACGTCGAGTGCAGTGACATGATGACTTCAATAATTAGAATATTCAATACCGCAAAATTGAGCCATGGATCGATCAGCCACCAGATCGCCGTTTTCTGCGTTTTCTTCATCACATTTGTGCATTTAACAAATGGTAAGTTTAAGACATTTATTTTTTCAATCGGTCACTACTTCGAAGCCGAGATTAATTGTATACCAGAGGTGTCAATGATGAGCGTGTAACAGTGAGTGGATAAATCGGAGGTTACTCGCAAATTAGCCACTGAAAGGGCTTGATAATTTTTATCAGATAAAAGGGTGAATAGGGTTAACTCAATGGCGTGAGAAACAGAGAGTGAGTGCCCATTTTAAATAGTGACCGTGAGCGACTATGAACCAATCTCACTCTTTATTGAAACCTCTATTGCGTAAAATTTCTCAAAAAATTTAATATTTATTTCACAGTCACATTTGTAAATAAATGAAACCCGTTTTAATATTTCATACCGCGCCTTGATCGGAAACGACTAATTTAAGCCGATTTCGATTGAATAATCTTTTCTTTGCGCAATTCGGTTACCGAGAGTTGCGTTACGATGTATTTTACGACAAATTCGTTGCTCTCCGAAATTTGGCTGAAAAAGTTGTATTACAAAAATTAATTTAATAAGTGAATGCATACACGAGTGAGCATCACTTGGGATGCTTTAGACAGTTATTATCTAAATTGGTTGATAAATAATTATTTGCTGTAAAAATGTTTTTAAAGCGTTATCAAAACACACTCAATTAATATTTTATTTACATTTGCACTCGAATGTCAATAAAATTATAATTAGCTGTTCTTAATTATTGATTACATTTTAATGTTATGTAATAACGTTTTAAACGTTACGCTTGTATAGAGTTGTGAAAGCGAATTTTTTATTGAAGAGATGAAAGTTATTGAAAGAGTGATGTGTGGTCTCTCGAGTTCGAAAGCATTGCGAGTTTGTATTGCATGTCCAATAAGCGGTCTTCTATAAAATCGGCTTTCATTGTCAGTGTTTAACGTTTGATTTCATTGTTTCCGAAAGAAAAGCGAGAATTGAATGCAAGTGCAATAAATATTGAAATTTAAGAACGAAACGCAAAAGTTTGTTGACCTTTTGGCCTGAGGTTCACTTATGGCCCCTGAGAAGTTGTTTTCGCTTATCTTTTCCAAAAAGTCAATAAGGCTGCTTCACTTTTTGACTATTTCAGTTTTTTTGTGTTGGGGATGAAAAACGAAGCAGTCCCCGTCGTTAAGAGTAATTCTTCGAAAATTAGCAGTGAACATTATTTTCTGTTATTTTCAGCGACTGTGTTTTACGAGAGGCCATCGATGGCGCGTTTGGGTGCATTTCATCAGCCAACACCGGCAGGTAACAGTCAAATACTTGTTATTATAGAAAATGTTAACTAAGAAATGAATCGTTTTTCGGCGGTCGAGCGGTGACGGCCATTGCTATACTCGCCCCCCGAACGAGAACATACAACACACAAACAATTAGCAAACGAAAGCGTTCGTCGTGAGAACTCAAATACAACCTACAACTTACGAGCGTTTAAACTTGTAAATCGTGACCCTTCTTTGACGAGCTTTTCGGCTGTATTTCAGAACCGCTTTCTTTGTAAAAGCGGTGAAACAAAGTCTGCAAACGTAACTCGCAAACTCACAAAACAATTCTTAGGTTGTGTGTATCAGAATAAGAAATATCCGCACGGAGAGAAAGTACCCACGAGTGAACCTTGTCTCAACTGTACGTGCAAAAAAGGAGTGCTGCTCTGTTTTCTCAGAGTTTGCCCAGCACTGGTTTCATTCTCGACGACCGGAGAATGTGTCACAGTCAGAGAACCTGGGCAGTGCTGTCCAGTGCTTAAATGCGAGAGCACTTCGACAACGACAGAGACATTCACAGATGAAATCGAAAGTACATTGACATCTACGACCACTGATCATTCCTCTGACGATGACGAGCTAAATATTACAACGGAAACATCTGTCGAGAGATTGGTTACAGACGTTTCTTCGATGTCTTCCGTTACTCCGAATTCGGAAACAGGTATTTTTGTGAATATAAACGCACCGCTGTTTTTTAGCAGCGAAGCATTCACTGTTTACTCAGTAATTATTGCATTAAGAAAATAATTCACGCATTGCTCGCTATGACATTGCCCTTTAAAATTAACACATTTTGCAAAAGGCGATCAAATGACTACACTTGCCACGAAATCGCAAAACCGAGTCACGATTACACTGAAAGACGGAACAACAGTGTTCCAAACGAACCCAACAACAGTATTTCACGAGTCTCCAAAGTTGGTAACTTCCAGTCCGCAGGGATTCACAACAACAGTGGAACAAGAAGATTTGACTGAAATAAATAACATAAATGGAGGTACGATTGTTCCCAAGTTTGGCGTTAGCAATTAAGATTATCGGCAATCGCCGACAATGAATGCAGGTTGTTATATCAACGGCAGTCATTACGCGGAAGGATCTGCAGTGATGTCCTCCTCTTTCTGCGAGTACTGTTATTGCATTCGATCAAAGAGAATGTGCATCAGACCGCGATGTCATCTCTCTATTCTGGGATGCATGCCGCGATATACCAGCGAATACGCGTGTTGTCCGACCAACTATGTTTGTGGTACGTTTTCTTTCTTTCTTGTGTTGTCTCGTTTTCTAAAAGTGCATGATTTCCTTGAAGGCCAAAACGCGATATCGACTGCAGTGAAAGAGAGTGCATTCACAACGACGACAACCCTGAAACCAATTACGAAAGGCAACTCTCGCAAAGGTAATGTAACCTGCGACCGCCTTTCAGTTTCGTTGCACTCACTTTTCAGTGCACAACACACAGAAACCAATTTTGAAGGGCACATTCAATATAATTACATAGAATGTTACAAGCAAGTGTCAATTTGACAATCATCGTAATTACAGTATTCTTTGCAGTTTGCCGAGAAAATAGTGAAGTGTATCAAATCGGAGACTCGATTCCAAGTAATGTTAGCTGTCAGAACTGTTACTGTTCGTTCGGAGGTATGAAGAAATGCAAAAAGATCAAGTGTTCTCCAGTAATGAATGGCTGCACACCGATTATTCCGGAAGGACACTGTTGTCCGGTCGAATATAAATGTGGTATGTAATCAATTTCAATCTCCGTTATTCTCGTTCAATCTCGCTGCAATTTACCGCTTTTAACTGAAATGCGATCTTTTAACCGTTTCTTCCGACAAGAATCGTGGTTACGATCGCTTCATTGCTTCAACGATGTGAGCACGTATTTACGAACAATACGCACAATGCATGCAAATCATGTCTGCTTTCAACTTTATAGTAAAGTGATGCCAACTGAAATGTAAAACTTAAATTGCGCGTTGCGAGACAGTCTCAATTTTGCGGCTCATAGTAATTTGTGGCCAACTTTCTTCTCAAATCAAATGCGAAAAAGTGTTGTCCTAACAAACTTTCTGCTATTATATTTACTCAACATTATATCTCAAATTTACATGGAAAACTGCAATTCTGAGTAAGCGAAGATATGTTTGAAATGTAGACATAATAGCCGGCAGCATTCGTGGTAACTGTTCTTTCTTTTCATGTCTGCAATTACAGCATTCATTTCATTCTTAATGGACTGTAATTATTGCTTTCTTTCTCTAATAAACATCACACTTAATATTTGGAGAACATTGAGAGAGACAAGTGTGTTCTTTAGATTCGTCTGAACGTTTGCGATCCGAAGCGAAATCGGAGGAAAGCGATGCGCGCAGAACAGTGCACACAACAACAGATAGCATCGATTTAAAGGTTGAAACTGAGACTGCATTCAACGATCTGAACCGAGAAGCGACAGAAAGCATCGTTGAAAACAATTTGCAAGAAAAAAGTAATTTCAAGTTTGAATTGACAACAGTCTCAGCGAACACTGAAGCAACGAGTGACGCGTTGAGTAACAATGACGCAAAGCTTACGACGGCAGTTACAATTGACAGATACCGAAATGAAACGAAAGAGAATTATTCTGTTACTGAAGATGAACTTAGATTAACTGTTAATGCTTCGGTTCAAGATTCGAATCATGAGGAAAGCAAACAATCGTTGAACGAGTCAAAAATTGAGGAAGAAAATTCTGTATGGAGAAGTGATTCCGAAAGTAAAACAAATGTCACTCACAGAGATCGAGTGGAAGAAATACTCGACGGCATCATTCATGCATTGGACAAACGATTGCAGACCAGTCTTCCCGCTGAGCCTCGTTTGCCGCTCAAAAAAATAACCGAATTTTTTTCATCGATGACATCAAAAGAATCTCAACAAGCTTTGAAACGCGCTGAGATCCAACCCGTGTACACTCCAAATGAGACGGCATACGTTCAAGCTTCACCATACATTCCATTGAATAAATACTATTCAAGCAGAAGTCAACAGCGTGATGACAGCTACAAAGAAACATTTGAAATTAATCCTCACGCTGAATATAGAAGAGGATCTGTACTCGAAGATGAGCCAAAAGTTGACATAATCACCGCTGCAACCCCACTGGTTCACAACTCACCAAATGACGATTCAATTTTAGTCAATTTAAGTCCTGCTTCGTTTAAAGTTGGTTCTGTTCTTACGGATGACACAAACGAATCAAATCATGAAAGTATAAAACCGATGCAAAGTAATCACAATCCAACTATTAAGCCGCAACTGCTCAGCTTTCCAATAAAGTATGCAAACGAGCTCAAATTAAGTAAAAGTGATTCTCGACCGGAAAGTGAGTGGCACACTTTATCCACTTTGAATGCAGAAATTCCTAAAGAATCGCTGTACTATCACGGAAACATTGACAACGAATCAAATAAATCAAGTGCGGCAACATTGGACAAAAAAGCTCGTTTAGATGTCGAAGAAATTGCCGAATTTCCGCTGACCGCATATAACAATCGAATGAAATATACTCCATTTGGAGCAAATGATGCTGCTGTTGCATTTACTGATAACATTCATCACAAGAAAAATGGATCACAATTAATTCGTGTTCCTATGAATAGAAATCCTCCTCGTCCTGTTAACAAACCTATTCCATTAAGCAGTAAGTTAAATACATGTACAATCATCACTAATACTGAGATAGTCACAATGATTTCACTCTATTGAAACTCAATTCTTACAGCGTCGTGCGTTGCTGATAAAATGGAATTTACAAATGGGGCAATGATTCCTAAATCAGATCCATGTTTATTATGTCGATGTTTCTACGGAAGAGAGTTGTGTCAACAACAGAAATGTCCACCTGCTCCACGTCCCGACTGCACACCGGAATTCATTTCTGGATTTTGCTGTCCAAGATTCACATGTCGTAAGTATGACATAATGAGTTTGTTGAAATAAATGAAAGCAGGCATTGCAGGTGAACCACAAAACGAAATGAAACAACCAATTGATGCTGGATATTTACCTTTTCGCAAAGGACCTCAATTTCCACAGTCAAATCAAGTAACCACGAAACCTCTGTCAACAACGTCAACACCTGTTTTACATTCAAGCGATAAAGTGACTGAAGTTATGAGACCGGAAAATTATAATATATTCTTAAATAGCAAAGAACAAACTATAAAAGAAATGTTGATGCAACCTGTACCTGGATTTCCAGCAGTTCCGGTGAATGTTCACAGTGCTTCAAATAAACGCCCACCTTTCCCCCTAGACCCAACTCCACGTCCTTACGTTCAGCAACTTTTTGGTTTTATAAATCATGAAAATGCAAACGTCAATAAGCCGATTAATCGTGTTCACTTTCCTTTGGAAAAGCCTGACGAATCGAAAGCATCAACAGAGTCGACATTGATGCAACCGCCGAAGTCAGAATCAGTCGCAGCTCTTGTTCCTCCGATTCCACAAATAAATCCAGTTTTTAACCGACCGCCAACACAAGCAGGAATAACTAACAGTGGACAAATAAACAGAAATCCTCAGCCTTTACCTTCAACACCACAGCGACAAAATTGGAAAATTCCAGCACATTTTAGTGGACCTAATGTTCACCAAAATACGCAGCCGGCGAATAACTCAAACACAGCACCAATAAGTCAACTCGATACAAAACCGAATAATGTTACAAATAATTCGTCAAAAGTTGAAAGTGATATCAATAAACACGAAGAAGTAAGTGAATGCACAACAATGTTTGCTATGTTTATGCTAATGTGATTTTCTTGTTTAGATGAAACCTGCAGAATCGATGGTGAATGCAACGCTTCAAACGACTGCGAAATTGACGACGAAACGTTTGGTAACGTCTACGACGACAATGAGCACAACAGTAGCACTTGCCAACGAACCGATTGTTTCATCAGAGAAAACAACTCACACCAGTTTAACAAACCATTGGGATTTACTGCGAGTATCTGGTTGCAATATTTATGGAACTTTTTATAAGGTAGATCAAGTAATTGTAGAATTGAGCAGTACTTGTAAAAGATGCTTCTGTTCCACTTTTGGCGTTCAATGCGACAAAACGTGCTAACAGTGAATTGTAAATATCAACTTTCACTTCGAAGGGAGAAAGTCGGTTTTTCGTATTTCATTTAAACTTGCATTACACATCAATATTTATTAAAATTCATTGTAAAATATGGCTTCTCCATTCTTCTTCTCAGTTTCCACCTCAATTAAGTGCAACTTTGAGTGAGAATGGAATCGCTTCTTTAATCAATGTACATTTATTGTTTCTGTGTAATTAAACAGGTGAAACATTTTTGACTCTAAGTTACTCGACCGTGTTGATAAGTAAAGTTCACAGAATATTTTTAATTTGAATAAATTTTAAATAAACTTCCGCTTCGTATATTATCATTATTTCTTTTGCAATTAGTAAGTTCCATTTGTTTCTTGTTTCTTTGAATAATTGCATATCTTTAACGTACTTCACATGTTTTCATATGTATTTGAGTAAGTATGAAAAATTATATGAGTCGTGTAATTTTAATTACTTTTAGATAAAAAGTTGTGTTGAGTTTCATCGTTTAATAGTCAAAGATCACGTATTGATATGAACCAATTATTTGCATATTAATTACATAAAAAGCGAAATGAATTGAAGATTTAACTTGTGAGTTACAGAACGAAGAAAGGCATTGTCCTCGTCTGCCGACGATGACGGGCAATTTCGAAAAGTTGTGATTGAGTTTCCGGCGAGTGATTTGTATTCGTCGATTGCGTAGACACACACTGTGCTTGTGCACAATTTACAATTTGTTAGTCGTCGTTCACAGTGAAGCGCTTCGGATCGTAAAAAACGATGCGACACATTTTTCCTTTAATCGTGTTCTTATATCTTTTTCAAAGTAAGTGAAAGCTATTTAAATTATCGATTTAGTGCAATTGTGTACTCACAGTAACTTTACATCAAAACCATCAACATTCAAACTGCAATATTGTTGTGCTTCAGAAATGTCAACAAGAAGCAATTTCAATTATTTCCGAACAGTCTGATAGTTATTCCTCTTCTCAGCGGTGGCCAGATGTGAACTCAAAATGCAGGTACTTTTTATTCGAAACTGTGTCGTCAGTAACTTTAACTTTCTCAATACTCTAAATACTGTAACAAACACTCGCAGTCATTGCGATTTTAATTAATTTTACAATTGTTAGTGTTTTTTTGTTTCAATTGCTTTTTCGATTTTTGTTGTTTGCTTCACTGAAGTTACGCAAAAAAACTTAGTCTGACATTTATATAATTGTTTAGTTTCAGTCTCTGTTTAAGAAAATCGTTCAAAATGTATGCTTCGCGAACGCCGAGAAACGTGTGTCTGAATTAATTTCTTTTTCTGAAATTTACTTCTTATCATCGAAATTTCAAACTTGAAATGAAAATGGTGAATATTTGAGTCATAGTTCAAAAGAATTTGTTATTCAATCGTTCCAAGTATTCAGTAGAGATCTAGCATGTTTGATAATGCTGGGTGTGGTAATTGTCGACACCTTTGTTTACAGAGAAAGCTAACTAGCTAGCTTTATAAGTGAAAATGAAAAATTAAACATATTATATTCAATGTGAAAGAGTTTTACGTGACATTATGCTGTAAAAGAAAGAATAAGCGATAAATTACACACTCTTCTCGTGTTTATGAATATTGAGCAACAATAATGTTTTCAGAGGATGAC
>NCKV01000999.1:0-12356 GCA_003675905.2 Leptotrombidium deliense
TCCTCAATTTTCTCGCAAATTAAATGCAAATTGAATTCTGCGCACACTGCAATCACAAACTGCAATATTCTTTTGTCTTCAAATAATTATCAATATTCGCCATTAAAGGCAGCTTTCAGTCGTCATTAATTATCGGTTAGATCTTGGAAGCCGAGTGTCTATCCGAGTGCCCTACGGGAGCGAATGTCTGCAGGTGCTTTGCAATGCGCTTCACTGTTTGACCAGTGTTCTCAATGAATTTTGGATTACTTAATCGATACGCAACGAGCGTCCGGACGATCGGTCAGACTTTGTTTTTGTGTAAAATTTTAATAGACGAAAAGCAAGGATTATTAGTGTTGCGCTTCAACAGCTGTTCCCATCGTTGTCGTCTCAGCTGCCACTAATTTTCAGAAACACTTATCAAACGACTGCTAGCGTTTCAGAGGCGAATCGCTGCCGAAAAGACATTCAAATGGTCCCGCAAATGATTGCTTGTGATCGAATGCAGCCCAAAAAACGACTTTTGAATCACCAAAATGTTATTATAAAAAACGAAAATGAATTGCAACAAAAGTGGCTCCTTGACATATGGCTTTCAAACGCGTTTCGCTTCTTTGTTGGCAAACATTGCAAGTGATCGATTGAAGTGAAACAATGTCTCAGCACTTATCTTTTGTCGATGCGAATTTGTGAACTTCAAAACGTGAATGTGAATGTTCGATCAGAGAGGACAACTAACAAATTATTTGTAAACTTGAGGCAATTAAATAAATTGAACTAATTTCATTTAAAATTGAATGTAACACATTTCTGGTGATCGGCAGTCACACATTTTACTGTTAACTAACAAACAGTTTCTCAAACAACAAGTCGAGTTCTGTTTTACGAAGTGTTTTCAAAGAAGTAAAAGTTGAAACAGTTCAATTCAATTAATTAAAACACAATTTCCGCTCTTATCGTTCGTAGTATCAATGAACGCAAAGAAAATATTTCAACTGTGAGAACGATTCTTTGCACCCTTCAAAGACAATCTGAAAGCAACAATTAAACGTTTTGTTCTGGAAAACAATTTGAATGTTTTTGAGTGAGAAAAGTACGCGAGACGAGTGCGAAACGTGATGTGATCGTTAAGTACGGCGGATCTCGTGTTTTGATTGAGTTGCGTAACCAATGTTTAAATTTCGTTTTTCAGTGAAACGGTACTGCATTCAGCAGAAATGCACAGAAAAGCAGATACTTGACGAGCATTAATGAGCCACGAAATCGAGAAGCAAATAAGGGACAATCGCTGCAGGTGTCTTTGCATAGGTATCGCTTGATCGTTGCTGAATACTTACGCGAATATTTTGTGCGCTTTAATTGACAGCAGAAACGACAAAGGAAAGCGAACACAGATCGCAGTGCACGTATTCGTAATCCGGTGCAGTAATTTTACGTAAACTGTGGGAAAGCAACATTTTTCGGTTCGCATTTCTCGAGAAAAAGATAAGTGCTCGCGAAGCAGCTCGTCTTTCGTTACAAAGAACTGCAACACTGCTAATAAAGCGTGTTCGCTGCGCGCACAGAAGTCGCCCAATTATGCGAGTGATGCGAGATAAGTGATCGCAGTCGTGACTGCCGCTCGCAAATTATTCTCGAGTACTGCACTCGCAGCAAAGGAAGTGATCTGTGAGAACGAAAGGCTTATTGTTTCGTGTGAACACATTTTTGCCGCCAAATGTAATCGATCGACTGAAGCTCTCAAAAAGCCTCGACATTTAATTGCTATTTCGCAGTTATAGAACATCGCACAAATCGCACACTCGAAGAATATTGGAAGCACCTTCTGTGAGAAAAGGTCTCATTCGCAATGATAAGCAACTAACGTCCAATCGCCGTTTTAACGTTGCTTTCCGTAAGTGTGTAAACATCGCAGAGCAGTTCGAAATGCTGCACAAATATTCACATTTTCCCGTCGATAATATCAGTCTTCAGTGAATTGCTTTTTTACGAAAAGTTAATTACTAAAAAGAATCGGGAGATAAATTGCAGTAAAGAACACGAACAGCGAACGTGATGAGACTGGATGTCGTTCGTTTATGTTCTCAAAGTGATGTTATTCTTGCCGTTCTTTATGAGCATATATCTCGTATCCGGTAAAAAAGTGCGACACAGCATCGCAAAAAAATGGTGCAACTAAAAACTAAGACAACTTTCTTGGAATAGCTTGAAAAAAGTGGTAATTTTCATGGCTGCATAGGCTTCGTGAAACGATGCTTATGTGCTCAGAAATTGAAGACCTTCGCATCTGATTGCGCGCTAATACACTGTTTAAACAAAAAATTAAATTTGCCATTCAAGGCTCGCGATTAAATATTTGCTTCGCGATGTTTGCGATATTGTGACAACAGGAAAGCGATCCGTGGGAATTGAGAGACATAACGGGTATTCACACATACATGTATCTCCTATACTGCAATGGCGAACTGTGCACGACCAACGGTGCAACTTTGTTGCGAAGAATGCGAACGCAATGCGCACCGAATTGCAATTCCTTATTTGGACGAAACGCTCTCGGTAGGCAATCGCTGAAAGGAGACCCGATTTGCAAAATGCTGCCGACGTGAAGATTGTTAGATTTAAAATTTGCTAATTACAAAATTGATTCACGATAAGTCGATCGTGAGTAACAGAAAACGTATTCGCAAACCATAATTGCTGCTAAAAATCCCACACAAACTTAAACGTCACTAGAAGCGATGAGATCTTGAGTATCAAGTGAACTGAGCGTTTTGAGAGGAACCATCGATCGCTGCGAAATTAAATTACAATATCGCAGTCATCAGAAACACTGCAGCATCGTTGTATCCGTACAAATTGTCGGTTCACTGCAAGTCTCACGATCGATGTCCTCAATTCGTTTAATTATAGGCTCTACTTTTCTGTTACAATTTATCCATCCAAATGAAGGTCATCATTCAAATAACTCAACATTCATTGATAGTGATTCGGTGAAGACAATACGTCAGTCACTGATGTCCGTAATCGGCTGTCATTTTCGATTCTCGTCATTCATGCATTGCAGCGAGCATCGTTTGCAGTGCGTTTCAGTGTTCCGTTCGTTCGCTTTGCAACCGTTTTCAAATCGCATTTTTATCAAAACTTCGAAAAAGCAACATTCAGCATTCGTGTCGTTGATTAATGTCTCTTTGATTTGATGTATTATTTGCATCCATTTATTTTTTTAGTAATCAAATCGCGGTTTATTCGCGATCGCCGAAATTTCCTCCTGTTTGACACCGAATTTTGAACATTAATGAAACAAGTCCTCAGGAAACATTACGAATCACTGCTTTTTAATTTTACGAAAAAATGATCAGTTTTCTTGAAAAAATGAAATTCAAAACTTTTTTGCGCACACGAAACGTGTACGAAACGAGTTAAAACACGAATTATTCGCAGATTAATTATTAACTGCGAATATATGAATCGAAGTGCGACACAATAATTGAATAAATCATCGAAAGCAGCCTCTTCTCGACGACACATCACAAGTGTAATCAACTGATTAACTTTAGTTACTGATCACCTTTTAAAAGTCACATTCTTGTTTTGCGTTTTCACACAATTTCTGTTAAATAAATTTTTTCACTGTGATCACTGCAATCAATTACTTTTCGTTTTCATTTGTATTTTCAGAGAATGCTAATCGCGAACACCTCTAAATTAACTTTTAAATTGATACGAAAAAGCTAAACTTGTAATCTAAACTTTAATTAAACTCAGCGAATCGCATTCAAAGCTGCGTTTATTCAATGCAAACTGAATTGCGAACACTTAACTAGCCGAAACACGCGAAAATCCAATTTTTATTCAATACTCGGCGAGAATTATTGCCCACTTCGACCAATAATCCATTCGCCGAACTGCTTCCATTTTGTATTACAATTGTAACTCTTTAAACAATCGCGTTCTTTAAATATATTCGACTCATAAAAAACTAGTTAACTTTTTGAACACGAAAACGTTTTTTAGACTAATTTTCAGCAATTATTTTGCCGCTAAAATGTGCGTGACGACAACAAATATATTTTAAACTTTGACTGCACTTTCAGTTAATTTCTGTGACACTGACTTAAAAAAGAGTTTGTTGTAAAATAATGTTCACATGAGGTTCACAAAGGTAAAAATTTGATAAATTTGGGACACTTAAGTCAATTTTGCAATATTGTCGTCTCTTTCGGTGCCCTTTGTTCGGTGTTCACTAATATAGGATGAAATTTCACAATGTTTGTCGTGAAGAAGCAAGTCAGCAGATTGACGAGAAAGTTAACAGATGTGTGCATTGCAAAACACAGAGGAAATGTGAAACGTGTGAGAAACAATAAATAATTGCGATTCTTAGTAATTCTTCGTAGACATGTAAACAAGTGTCTAATTCACTTATTTAATACGTTGACAATTTGGATTATTTATTGTTCTGCGGTGCACACATTTACTGATTTTTTCAACTAACAAGTGCTGTTAACTTGATCTTTTACTCTCTTCGCAACAAACATTTTGAAATTTGAGAATTTTGAATATCTTAAGAAGGAACACAGTTTGGTCAAGTCGTAACGGTCAATAAACGACAAATGTAATAAATTTCTAAGTTTAATGGAGCTCAACCAAAAACTGAAGTCTATTTGCATAACCATTGAAATTAGACCCTTTTTCTTGTTCCACAAATCAAAGCAATAATTCATTGTGTTTATATGTTGCGTATTTCGTTTTACAAAAAATTCTCTATGTACTAAAATGCACACACATGTCAGTTCATTCTCGTCAACTAAACTGTTCACAACTAATAATTCTCGTTGTACTCATTGTGTTTCTATAATAAAGTTTGTCTGTGTGTAAAAAAGACGATCATTTTCAAAACGTTTTAGCCAAATTCAATTGAACAAATGAAGTCAATTGTGAATTCCATTGAGATGTTTAATTCAATTTTTAAGTTGAGCGACATTGCAATCAGCAATGGTATGAAATAGATAGCCGTTTCGGGTCCGAATTGTGATCTTCAACAGTTACACATTGGACTGTGTTTCAAAGTTTTTCTTGCGACAATGTTGTCTACTTCGATTCAATGTGTAACTGATGAAGAGTCGACTGTCTCGTTTCATACCATTGCTGAGTGCAATGTCGCTTAACTTAAAAATTGTGCAATATGTTATTCATTTTCGGTACCTCGTCCAATGTTGATGTAATACAGGAATGATCCCTATGTATTGACAATTGACTGCCGCTTAAATTTTGACTCTTCTTTTGAAAATGGAGAGTGCATTACTGTACTTGATATGCAATGTCAGCAGGACCAGAAGATCACATTTTTCATTTACCATTACGCAAGTTCAGCTGAAGCATTTGGCTGAATTCGTTGCAATGAATTTTACAAGTGATGAAACTCCGGAAACTGGCGTTATCCGTCGTTCACGACTCGTTCAACTTTATATTTGATAATTGTTGATAATGCAAAAGCGAAAATGCTTGGAAAGCATCTTTCAAACATTAATCAACTTTTGGTGATTGCATCATCATTGAAGCTAATAAATAGTGGTCACTAACCATGACTGTTAACCAAATTCTAAATTTTGAGTGCCGTTGAAGTCGCAACATTCAACTAAACGAAACAGCTTGCATTGCATTAAAATTGATGAATGTTTCAATCGAAGAAATGGAAATTACTGACAATTCAAAAGATAACATTACTTCCTGTGATGTAAAATTAAAAATTAATGCTTGCTTCAGCTCAGCTATCACTCTCTGTACTGTCGACGAGCAGTACTGTTCCTTTCTGTAATCCGTAAACAGGACCAACATGGGCGTCAGGTATAGATTCGTACAATTCTCGTTAACAAAAATTGGATTTTTAGGTGGATTACGTTAGTTTGTTTAAGCTTGTTGTGGGTTTCTGGTATTGCTGACGATGATAGCAGCATTACGAAGAGAGATTCCAAATCAAGTGGAAGCGGTGTCGAAAGAAGAGGACTGCCTCAACAGCCTATGCGGTATGGGCACAATCAAGCGCCACACTACAGCCCTTGGGCTACAATTCCGGGAACGTATGGTAAAGAAGCATATGGAGGTCCATTGGTGTCCATGGGTCACAGCTATAATCCTCACTCGGTATACTTGTCATATTTATCGAGTCCTGCTTTTGGTGATTATAAAAAACGCTGCGTAAGAAGCTACGGCCAGCCTCCCAAAATTTCCGAAAATGTTTTGGAAGATGCTTTGAAACACGGTCAAATTGCTGCTGACAGGTTTATGGCTGCCGAGGCATTAGAGTTCAGAACGGGTCATTATTTGAATGTGTCGCATCATGGAAGTGCTGGTCGTCATCAGCTTTCTGGTTATTTGAGAAGATATGAAGACATGTTCAGAAAGGAACGAGAAGCTATAGAGATGGAATATGCAACCAAATATTTGGTTAATTAGTATGTTGTTTGTTTACGAAGTAATTTTTAAAAGTTGATATTTATAGTTATTGTATGTCTAAGTATGAGGTTACAGCGTTAGTTCCAACCATTCGCTTGGGAAAAGTACCGTATAGTGACAAGAGTTGTTATTCGAATTATGGTCGTCCTGGAGCTAATGATTTGAAATGCGATGCGCACTCCAAGTATCGAACAGTTGATGGCAGTTGTAACAATTTAAGACATACATATTGGGGAAAATCGTTTGTTTGTCATTTGCGTCTGCTGCCAGCGAAGTACGATGACGGTGTGTCTCACCCAAGAACGACATCTGTGACTGGAGCAAAACTGCCAGGAGCTAGAGAAGTGTCAACAATCGTTTTGTTTCCAAAAACTGAACGCAGTTACTACACTCACTTGAAAATGCAATATGGTCAATATGTTAACCACGATATCACAAATACACCAACGTCGACACCAGATTACGATGGCCTTCTTCAATGTTGTCCCAAATCGAACCATCCACAATGCTTTCCGATCAGTGTTCCACCGAATGACTATCAAGCTGTGCGATACAATAAACATTGTTTGAGCTTCATTAGATCGGCTCCGTGTCCCCTTTGTACTCTCGGTAAATAGTCATACGCTGTAACTTGTTTACTTAAAAAGTTGTAATTTTATAAAAATAGGTGTACGACAGCAGATTAACAGCGGAACATCTTTCTTAGACAACAGTGCCGTTTATGGAAGTACTCCTACTACCAACCATAGGTTAAGACAGTTTCATGGAGGTAAAGGTTAACAACTGATAATGTGCATACAAAATGTATTTTTAGGCTTATTGCGTGTCGGAAAGGATTGCTACGGAAATGACATTCCTCCTCAAACATCACGACCATATCATGACCAGTGTAGTACCAGAGATTTGAAATGTTTCGATTCAGGAGATCCGCGAATTAATCAACATCCAGGAATTGCATGGATGCACCTTATTTTTGTTCGATTACATAATCATAACGCAATGAATTTAGCAAAGGTAAACAAACATTGGAAGGACGAAAAATTGTATCAAGAAGCACGAAGATTGTCAGTTGCTCAGTTACAACACGTAACATATCATGAATACCTCAGAATAATTTTTGGCCCTGTTTTCATGGAATTCTATGCTTTGGAAACAAAACATGCCGGATATTCGCACTATGAACCGCACACAGATCCAACCACGTGGAATGATTACGCTGCTGCTGCTTGTCGTTTCGGTCATTCTCAGATTTCCAGCTTCTTTGCGCTTATTGGATATAAACCAAAGCACGGTCATCATTACAGTCTTGGTCCTTATTACAACACTTCAATGAAAGGTTATTTCATCAGAGATTACTTTTTCAATACTCGTCTGCTACATGATGGATGGGTAAGTTACCTTTTTGAATATTGTATATTCAGTTTAAATGCTTTGTATAGTTTGACGCACAAACGAGAGGATTTTTGGAGCAAAGTGCCGAAACAGTTGATCCCTCTATTACAGAGGATGTTCACAATTATCTGTACCGTGACGTTCACAAAGAGAAATCTGGAGGTGACTTACCAGCCAATAATGTTCAGAGAGGACGTGATCATGGTCTCCCACCTTATTACGCCTACGTTGAATTTTGTCACGGAATAAAATTACGCGCATGGAAAGATTTGGAATTATTGATACCGAAAGATCAAATTTATTATCTACGAAAAGCTTATAAGTATTTTTTCTTACACCTTTTTTAGTAATTAATTACTTCAATGACAGACATGTTATGGACATTGATTTGTATGCTGGAGGATTGAGTGAAAGACATGCAGTTGATGCTGACGTTGGACCAACATTTGGTTGTATCCTCGGTGTTCAGTACTACCACTTGAAATTTGGTGATCGTTTCTTTTACACCCATGGACATCAAGCAGGATCATTCACATTAAGTCAGTATTTTCTCCTATTAAAACAAATTCTTGTTATGCATCTTTTTCTGTTGTCAATAGAACAATTGGATAACATTCGAGACACTACAAGTCTTTCCAGCCTTCTTTGTGAAACTTCCGATCACTTGCAGAAAGTGCAGAAAAAAGGATTCTTTCCTCCGTCTGATTACAATCCTTACGTGCCCTGTAAAAGTTTCCCTGGTATCGATTTCAATCTTTGGCGAGAAAAACCGCACCACTAATTTGACTTTTACAAAGCACAAATAAAATGAAGAATAATTTATGTGGTCTCTATTTCTTCTAATTGTTGACGAATATTATTATATGACGTCAATTTTCGTTTTATGATTCGTGTACATAATAACATCGACTAAGGAACACGTTAATAAATAATCAAACAAACCTTTTGTTGAAGTTTTGTGAGATTGTGTGATATAACTTGATTTGTATATTTCACATTAGCGCAGTCAAAAGTGTTTGAAGTGACTAGGTTATCAAATTTCAAATTGTAGAATTTTGGAGAAAATAAGTTGTAAATTCTCATCAATCGTTTTATAATTTTGCACTAAATTATTTTTAAAACTTCTTGAAATGTCGAAAAAGCAGGTTTCAACCTTGTTGTTGACAAAAAATGAAAGTTCAATTTGCTGTCATAGTTCATATTTGTTTTAATTTAGGTAAGAACATATTTAGGCCCATCATGGTCACCTGGTGAATTTTCCAATCTGACATTTCGGCGTTAACAGAAGAGTACAGATACTGCAAAAATTATTGTCAT
This sequence comes from Leptotrombidium deliense, assembly GCA_003675905.2. Classification (NCBI taxonomy): domain Eukaryota; kingdom Metazoa; phylum Arthropoda; class Arachnida; order Trombidiformes; family Trombiculidae; genus Leptotrombidium; species Leptotrombidium deliense. The sequence goes on from NCKV01000999.1 coordinate 9,148, forward strand.
TATCAGCGATAATTGAAATACATTGATAAGGATTGAATTCTTGACCAACATTTTGGCCGTATCTGTACAATCCTGCTCGCTACCTTAATTCAAGTGAATGAGGGTTTAGATGTAATCGTCTATATTTTCATTTATGGAAGCATTACTTATTGTTGAAATTAAGTTATAAACAATAAGTGGTCGCGTAAATATCAAAATAACAACGATTAAATGTTACAGAAATATTGGTATTTTCCCAAAGTTGTTTACGTGAATTACATCAAAAAGTATTACATTGTTTTTATTGGTAGTCGTAAGTTTGTGGCAACCATTTTATTGAGTGATTGCGGATCGAGAATCGAATTAAGAGTTTAAAGATTAATCATTGCTACTTACAAGCAAAACAAAAAACAAAAGTTTTTCAAATTTGCCGTTTTACTGACAATTGAAAATGTTTTATTTCATTGTTCACTTCAAAATCGATGTAAAACAACGATTTTCGCATCCATATTGCTCAATGACTATACTCATTCAAAATTGAAGTTGTTTTTCAGTTGAAATGAAAAAGATGCAAAAACTCCACATCTTACAGTATGTTAGTAAAAATAAATTGCCATTTTTTCATTGAAGTAAATGCAAATATTGATGAAGATATGTATGCATTTCATACTGAATGCACAAGCAATATGTGAATATACAAGTTTTTTACGACTGTAATGTACGTGTATATGTGTGTATGCACAAGCAATTCATCCATTAATGTTTATTTGAATGCGCTGAGAAGAATGATTTTGTGTTTTCGAGAAACAAGTGTAGCCATTGTTTAAATACATAATATATAATTGAAATTACTCTAATTTGAAGGGTTTTATACGGAAACCAACGTTGTGTGAATACATTTGTTCAAAAATGACAGTTGTAAAATAATTACGAGTAATAAAACGCAAAACGTTTCATGAAAAATGACTTCGTTCACTGCTTGCGAAAGTAGCAACTATTCAGGAGGTATTTATTCAGTATTCCACTGATAAAGTAAAGAGACGTAACAAACATGCAGCGAAATATTTTTGTGCTCAAATTAAACTCTGTTACGTGAAAGTAGATAAAAAGAGATGTTGTGAAGAGCATTCGAGTTCAGTGCATTCAAAATAGATCGCATTTACTTGTGTTCGATTCAATTTCGTGCACTTTTTCGAGTGACACTATTCAATTGACAACAATATTACAAACGAAGTGAACATCGCACTCACATCAATTCACTCTCTATAATGCACACATTTGTATTTGTGTTTCAGTTATGAATTACAGATGCGTTCTTTTTAAATCCTCACTCGCCTCGTTCTGACAAAGTACTGCAAATGTTTATACTTTATGTATTTATTACTTTTCATGCAATGCATTCGACACTTTCAATTCGTTTTATTTCGTCTGATAACGTATGTCTGTCGTGCGCTTTGTTTTATTTGTTCATGTTTGCGAGAAAAAGGAATCTATTTCGCAAGCTCTTTAAATGCATTTAAAACGATTAAATTTACAATTTGTGCTCATTGCGAACAAGCAAATAATAAAAGGAACATAACTTTCTTGTCTGCGTTCACTGCTTTCTAAAAAGAATAAATTGCTGTCGAATGCAAGATGCGCGCATCGAACAAACTTTTCTTAAGCAAAAAATGAACTTCGAAATCGACATTTTTAATACATTTACAAGTTGTTAATAGAAAACTAAAATTGATAATATTTTGTAATTATAACTAAAATTCGTGATTATTAAATATTATGATTATACGAAGAATATTACGATTATAATAAAACTGCATTCATAAACTAATAAAACTATTAATGATTACATAATGGAAATTGAAATCAAATTACGGTTTTAACGAAATTGAATTAATGGTGAAAAGTAAAAATTGTGCTTCTCTTAATTCTAGTTAATAAGTGAATTAAGTTGAAATTTAGCAAAAGATGGCTTATGTAAAGCTAATTTGCACAGAAGAGGTTGTTGCTTAAATTGAATTAAACATGTAAATAAAGTGATTTACTGTATCCAACAAACCGCATTAACTGCTGTAATATTCGAGTGCAATGGAGACCAGTTTCACCAGAGATCTTTTATTGTCTCTCAGTTCGCAATAAAAGAATGAAAGAAGAAAGTAAAGCTGACCGCTACACGACACTCGCGTTGAATAATTGTATTTCTGATTGCAATGTGCACTGCACACGAACTAAATACATGTACACTTTTCTCGCTCTTTCTCAATGTCCATCAAAATAAATGCTCTTCCAATAAGCAATTCATGTGTGAACGCCATTATTGTAATTCCTCGTTTTGTGTGTGTTTGCAAGTAGCAACTTATTTACGCGCAATAATTCAAAATAGGAGATTTTTACGGTTTAAATCGATTGTTCACTTTTTTGCTCCATTTTGCAATCGAATGCACTGACACTGATTGCTGTTTGTGGATTGCAATCATAACATTTGAGAATCATGTTTATTGCGCTTTTGTAATCACGAAATTGTGAGCGAAAACGTGTGTTTCGTCATGGATCGTTTTTTGCAATATAGATTACCCGAAATGCAATTAATTGCAATGAAAATGAAACGTGTTTCTGAAACTTGGATAATGAATGGATGCGAAACCCGTCGAAAATTTGCAAATTCATAATTTAGTTGCTCGATAGCGAGTGCAACGTCAACGCGATTTTTTTATGATTCGCTGGTTAATGGTGCTCGTCGAGTGTTTCGCGGATCATTGCAATTGTATGATTCGATTGCAAGTCTCGAAGAAAGCAACTCGCAGTTCTCTCAGGAATCTCGTAAAAAGCGTACTTTCAAATCATCAATTCTCAAGTTAAGCCACATTTGGTTTTCTGTTGCAAATTGATAACGAAAATGATGCGAATATTTCATTCGCAGCCACATTTGCCTGCGAACCCAATTTAATTTCATTTCTGCGGCCACTGTTTCCAAGTACACTTCGCGCACTTTATTCGTGCTAAGAAGCAACGTTTAACATGCGACAAACTGCGAGTCAGACTCGCAATGCAATTTCTCCTCAATTAACTCTCATTTTCGCTTTCGTCTCATAAAAGACCATTCATTACATTTGAACGCACAAAAACAAGAGAAGTAAAACAAAAATTTCTTTGAAACAAATTTTAAGATTAAATTTTTGAAACGTGAAACAACGAAAAATGGCTGCACAATTAATGACCGTATTTAAACGTAT
>NCKV01001000.1:0-12355 GCA_003675905.2 Leptotrombidium deliense
CCATTCAATTGGACATTTTCTAAGGCACGTGCCTGGTCAAAAAATTTCAAATTGACCACATAAAAAAGTGAAATAGCCAAATTCTAGAGCAAAATGAGCTGATGAAAAAACATCACCACCGTCGCCTATCTGCGCGTGCTTACTCACTAGTGGCGAAACACCACTGCATTATAAACAATAACCTCAATAGCTGACCACTGTCCAGCGCTACAAAGACAGCATTAAGCACATATTGTGTAGTAGCATATGAAGTAATTTATGAGCAAGATAAACCTTATTAAAACATTCTTTAAAAAAGGTTAGAAGCTCATCTTCCTATTATTGGACTAATGGTCACTACGCTTGACCACTTGAATTTATATCAACTGTAGCACTTTAATTCGTTGCACTCGACGAATCTACATATACCATAACAATTTCAACAATCTGAATGGTGCAGTTAGCTAACAGTAAAAATTACATAATTAAAAATTTTAAAAGTACTACGCGGATCAATACTAAAATCTAAGGGATAATGAATTCACTTTTCATTCAATCAATAAATTGTTAAAATTAACTCCACATATTTAGATTAGTTGTCCGCAACGAATAAAAGTGCTACAGTTGATATAAATTCAAGTGGTCAAACATAGTGACCATTAGTCCAGTAATAGGAAGATGAGCTCCTAAACTTTTTTTAAATTATGTTTTAATCAAGTTTATCTTGCTCATTAATTACTTCATATGCTACCAGACAGTATGTGCTTAATACAGTCTTAGTAGCGCTGGAGAGTGGTCAGCTATTGAGGTTATTGTTTATAATGCAAAATGGTTTTTCGCCGCTAGTGAGTAAGCACGCGCAGATATGACGAAGGTGGTAATATGTTATTTCATCACCTCAATGTGCTCTACAATTTGGCTATTTCACTTTTTTTCTGTGGTCAATTTGATATTTTTTGACCAGGCACGTGCCTTAGAAAATGTCCATTTCAATGGTCAATATTGGAAGCACTACATTAACCTATAGTTTAAAAATGTAGACTAAAATTGTCTACAACTTTCTCACAGGCATTATACATGTCCTACCAGAATTTTATTGTTAATAAACCTTTGTTTGGATTCATATGTCCGCAGGTGTACACCGCGGACACTTGGATCAAGCCACTTGTTGATTTGAAATAAAGAGTTTATTTGTTGTCGGACATTCATAATGTCTGTGAGAAAGTTGTAGCAAATTTTATTTTGCGTATTTTGATGTGATTCAATGTTGTGCATGCAACACTGACCATTGTAATGTACATGCATTTTAAAATTCTGATTTGCAATTTTTGTCCAAAATTCAAAATTTATTTTAATTGTTTTTAAAATTAGTCTCAACCTCATTAAGCGACGCAGTGGAGAGAGAGAAATTTTGTCACTGTGAATTTTGGCACTTTGAAGGGGTAAAACTACAGTAGGTGAACATATTTGTTTGGATGTTTGTGTCAAATGATACAGTTAGTCCAATTGCAGAGTGACACTTAATGAAGTTGTGACTATTGCATTTGATTTTATCCCATATTTTGCTTGATAAAATCGAGGTACGAATAGACCTTCGCGTACGCGAGTGGATTTCCTGTGCATTTCATGTCAGCAGCGAATGATGAGACACCAACCGCTGTGGACACATGGTTACCATTTTCGGTGAACATTGCTGATCCAGAATCACCACTGCACGCACTTTCTCCTCGACTTCCCAAAGCACACGTTTGTTTCTCGGCAACATATTCGCCAAAGGTTTCTTTACACTGCTCCAAAGTGATTACGTTTACCTGTGCAGTTTGAAGAATTTTCGGAATGCCTCCGGTGTTTGGATTGTTTCGTCCCCAACCAGCGATGTATGCAGGACCAGTCTCTATGTCTTCATTTGGAAGGCAAAGTGTATTTGTTGAACCAAGACCATTTTTGGTGAATCTCGGCACATTCATTCCTTCTTTTATTTTAATTATGGCAATATCATTAAAAAGATTGTCGGAACAGCATTTGTATTCTTCGTGAGCGACGTATTCTCTAGAATAGTAGCAAGTTTGTCCATCATTTGGATCTGCCATATTGCGCTCACCGATACAAACTCGAATAAAATCGGCTTTTTGTGAAGGACATAATTTTTCTGAATCTTCTTCAGGAATTGCCTTTTCACTAATTAACGAATAATGAGTTTAATGTGTACGTTTTAAAACTGAGTTTACCATGTGAAGATGCAATGTGCAGCAGTCATTATAGTATTTCGATCTATAATAGCTCCTCCACACATTTGGCCACTTCGACCTCTTCTTATTTGCAACTCTACGACCCATGGAACCTCTCCGAAGTAAGCATTGCGACCGTTGATCACTCGATAGTTGAATTCATTTCTGGTTGCGATACCCTTGACGAAACGATCATATCCTGTGCCATTTATGTTTCGCACTCCGCACGGAATTTCCGCCGAAAAGTAACATTTAAATCTTCAATCAACAAGAATATAAAACTAAGGGAGTTTAGCTTTTGAAAATAAACACTTACGTAATCAATATGAAAATGAGAGCAGTTTGTGTATTCATCGTCAACATGAATGTGAATTCAGTTTTTGATTTCTGCTTTCATTAATTTATATCTTTATCTCAAATGGTTAGTGACAACTGTTGGCAAATTATTGTTTTTGTTTTTATTGAGCGAATGTGTTTTTCTGCAATAAACATTAATTTGCAATGCACTTTGTTTATTTATTAATTTTCAAACCTGTGTTTCGGTGCATCCAAAGCAGACAATTAGTTTTAGCACTCTTAACTTACTCAATTAGAGTAAACTGTGTGTGGACGGATGCGTACATTTAAGACAAAAAAATTCCATTTTCCTGTACACTTAAGCAGAACAGCATTGACTTTATTTCATTTGTGTTCAACAATCATTGTACATTTGTAAGTAAATTTTATCCACTAATAATTTTTATTCATTAAAAATAGCAATTAAACAAGTGATCGTTTTTATTATGCAACACATGGAAACAAACGTGTTTATTAAAATTGATTGAACCTCTGTGCAGTTCATAAATAAGTTATACATTACATGCGTTAGGTTATTGATCTACATTTATACATTAAAACACTCGCAACAATATGAAATGATTCAGAGAGAAATGTGAACTTTAATTGCAGCATATCAAAATCGACGTTTTCTTGCTTTTCTTTCAGCGAAATTCATATTTGTGGTTTTGCAGTGAATTGAGTAAATTTATTAAAATACATTTCCAGTTCTACCCATCGCTAATAGAATAAAGTATTCTCCAATAATTAAAAGCGTCTTGAAAGAAACATTCAATCGATCAATAATTAATTAAGAAAATTACCTAATGATTCATACCTTCAATCCAACTTTTGATGTAATTGTGCACAAATTGAACACAGAAATGCAGTGAATGTGTTCATCAGTCAGGTTTTCAAGAAAGTTGTTAAATTTGAATTGAAGTGACAACGGAAGTTTGTTGAAGTAAATGTAGAGATAAGGAGCTGCCTTTTGCATCTAAAAAATTCATTTAAAAAATTTTCCTCATCATAAACGTATTCATACCTCCGAAACAACAGCTTGAGAGATTAGTGCGAAGAATAAAATAATACCGAAACAATCGAACGTGAAGTTTCCCAGTGTGAACTTGTAAATAAGTTCAACATCCTCGTAAATGATCAAATACATCCAAATCGGTGGTAAAATAGTGACGATTGCATATAACATTCCAATTGCGTGTCGAAAGAATTTATTGAAGTGATGTACTTCTTGAAGGACATCGTTTAACAAACTCATTTGTCGTATAACAACCACTTTGTAAACAATATCAGACATGAATTTACTTTTCGCATTTCTCGAAAAGTGTATGTCACTCAAAGCTTTGCAGATTCTTCGCAAGCGATGTTTAACTAATTTACAGAAGAACACAAGACTTAGAACGATTAAAAATGCACGTGTCGCTGCGTAGTAAATAAACGTGGTTGAAATTGCAGACATGATTACGAACGCAATAATCGAAACGTGTTCAATATTTTGCATAAGAGATATCGCTAACACTGCAACCCACAGAGACGTTGTGAACGCTGCGAACCAAAGTATCACTTCTGTGTACCTTCGCAAATCTTGCCACCAACGACAGAAGAAAGCATTGTCAACATTTAAATGTTTCACTGTTTCTTTAGTTGGTCTTAACGCAATTGTTTGCAACCATTTTTGCAATCGATGACTTTTTTGATATTTTATAAAGTAAATTTGCGATAGTAAAGAATAACTTGCGATTACCGCAACCGATGCTCTCATGTAATTCGCCGCTGATCCGAATATTAGTCCGTAATCGGCTAAATTTTTCAGGAAATAACATTGATGCAGAAATGAGAATAAAATTTCTTTAAACACTGAAAACGCGAATATAAAGAGCAGAAAATATGAATGCTTTTGCCAATAATTTGGTCTTGGTTTTGATTTTGACTGTAAATTTTCTTCCTTTGATGGTAATCCAAAATCATAATAAATTGCAGCGTTGAATCGATAATAAAATTTTATGTCGTAATCTGCCAATTCTTGAAGAGATTTCGGGTCAAGTCGTAAATCGAGGTAAAAGCGAAGCCAAGAAGTGTACTTCTTTATATTATCAGTGTTAATTTTCAGCGTTATTCTATCTTGAACAGTCATCGTTAAAATGAATAGTTTTCGAAGTTTGTGCCCGTTACGATTCTGTGAATGTTTGAAAAACGAAATTGCAATTTCTAAGAATTTTGACAGCTTTTTCTTAAATTCAAACAAAAATCAGAAATAATTCACATATAAAATATGTGAAAACATAAATTATAAGCGATTCGTGAAATAATGATTTATAATAATTACTTTTCTTTTGCAATCGATTCTTAATTTTTGCGTCAAACTTTAAAGTTTTTTATTTCATTGATTAGTAATCAATGATTACAATTGGTGCGAAATTACAATATTACTGCAAGAATGTCAAGTTCAGTTAACTTACATAAACATTTAGATTAAATTACATAAGTGTAATTTTGCAACAGTAATCATAGTAAATTAGTTTTAATTTCACACTTTGGTAAAATTTCAATTCATCTTAACCAGTAACTGGACCAGGAAGAATTAGTTTACTGAAAGCATCTTTCAACTTGATAAGATCTCCGTAACTGAATACTTGTCGCGGCGCAGATCTCTTTTCCCACACAGGTCTTAGAAAGTCAAATGGAGAAATATCTCTGATCAATGGAATAATGACCGGAAGTAATGCGTCTTCTTGAAAGTCATCGTACTGGTAATGCATTATTGATTTCGCGTCGAAATCATACAATTTCGGGTATTCGTCTTCTTCGTACTTGACGAAATGCCTTCTCTCGTCTTCCGCGATGTTGTCTTCGAAGATCATAACGAACTCATCGCGATTCGGATGATTGATCTCGTGTGTGAATCCGAGTCGATGCATTAGCAAATGTGCAATCGCTGGAACGTTGTCGCAATCGGGAGTCATGAAAATTATTTGATCATTTCGATCCAAGTATCCAGCATTTTCAAAAATACCACAACTATCACCGCGAACCCATCTGAAGACAATCACTGGTTCGTTTGTATCGTAAACTTCCCTTATGGCAATTCCTTCCTTTAAATTTATCACAATATTAATTACTTGAATTACCAATGTTTACAAAAAAATAAATAACAAAAAAAAAAAAAAAACAAATGCTTACACTGTTGAGAAATCCAATAACTTCTCTAACCAAATTTTGTTGCGTCGAATTACCGCTTTGTTCAACCATGTATTTAATTTCCACATCTTTCGGCCACATTTTCGGAAATGTCCTCTTTTTATTCTTGTTTTCGCAGAAGACGTAAATTTCGCCATCGAAAGCACAGTTTAGTTGCTGCGTTTTCAATTTATCAGCTTGCTTCGTAATCCAACTCAATGCATTCGAAGTTGCTGCTACAATTACGAGTAAACACAAAACGAAAAATAAATTTGTTTTCCACATTTTTATTATTGTCACTTTCAAAATTACAAATGAATTAATGAATGCGTCAATAATTGTAATCGAATATAATTAATTATTAGTTCATAAGTTTCATTTTCAATCAACTTCAATTACTTCGCAATCACATTTCAAATTCAATTCTTTCACGAATTCAATATCGTTGCTCTCAACACGAATATCAATTGCAGTCAATTTAATATCAAGTTTCTTTTTAAAACGTAAGCTTGCAATTTTAAAATCGTCTTCAAAATTTTCGATTGTTTCTCTTTTCTTCACAACTTTCTCATTTTTCACCCCAAATGTTTCGCTCTCTCTAGCATGATTCTTAGGAACATCTTCATTTGGTGTCATTATTTCGTTTTCAACCTCCTTTAACTTTCGTTGAACAATTCGACGATTGTTTTGAACTTGTATTTTGTTTAGCAAAAGAGTCAATTTCGCATAAATTAATTGATGAGTTAACAGAATACCAGAAAAATCGTGCGAATGACCTCCGTTCACGTAGTAGTGTAACAAAGTTAAAAACTGTTCATTGCTTTCGGCGTCGCGAATGCGATTCAATGCTGTAAGCATTAAAGCGTTGTTTTCATCAAATTCATCGATTATTTTGTTAATAGCAATTCGACGCTTCACATTCACTTCACTTTGAAAATCACTCATTTTTAAATTAACAATAAAAGTGAAATAATTTAAAAACACTTTGAACGGATAGTGAGCTTGCAGTTAACACGTTGAACAAACTTAAAAATGAAAGACACGTTTACTATGAAAGTAGCTGTACACAAGGAGACCATGTGTCGTCTAATGCGTCCATAAAATTCAGTACAGTACAGTTCAAGTTTGATTCAATGAAAGAATGTCGCTAATCTTTTACTCTCACTTTGAATGAAATTACAAAGTATGCGATCAGACGAACGATACAAAGATAAATTGCGGATGCAATTAATCCTCTTTCTAGAAACGAGTCTTCAAATGCAAACGTGTTCATCACTGAAGACCTGACTTCTTTTTTATCGCTTATAAAATGACCTGCAATCGCGTCGATTAATTCTGTGACAAATCTTTCCGACGGCGCTTCACCGCCTGAGGATATTGTTACATTGAAACTTGATGTTAAACTTGTTGTTGTTGTGTCTTCTTTGTAAATGCCAAGCATTGCCGAAAACCAAACAATGAATGCTTCTCTTCCTGCGACCAACGAACTTTGACCATTTTGATCGCAACGGTCGAAGCCATAAAGAGCGACGAACACCGCTTCCACAATAAATCTCAAATAATTAAAGTATGACAAATTTAGGAAAAACGGTGAAAATGATTTCACTTTGATTAAAAGACCACAGAGAAGAAAAAGTGGAACAATTACTATCGAAGGACCTAAGAACACCGACGCAGGAATGTTGTACATGCAAATAGCACCAATTATGTGACCAATTGTTTGCGAGATAAATAATTGAAACAGCAACACAGCAACGATTGCCCGAAAACGCCACCATTCTCTGATCTGATTCTGCAGTAGATGAACTAATGGCCAGTAAAGCACGAGGCAAATAAAATGCTGCGGAATTTCGGAGAACAATTTTCCGAAGTAAAATGCTGCGACGCCGTACCACGAGTTCGCCTTTTCAGCCTTAAAAACAATCATTTCGGTTGGAAACGTGAGAAGTGTGACCATCACTGGATTGAACATCAGGAACAAAGTTGCGAAAAATATGTTTCCACAATTAATAAAAGTTGTTTCTAATTCGGCGCGTATTTCACTTCCAATTTGCTTCAATTGCGATGGTTCGAAGTTGGAATCAAATTTGGGAGGACATCCTCCTCTTACTCCAATTTGAGTACCAAAGAGTGACGTCAAAAAGAAAGGAACTAAAATTGTTGAGCCCAATCGTACCAAGAAAATCAGCGAGTCTCGAAGTGTTTGCAAATTGTATCTTTGAAATAAAATGAAAATATGTTTTAAAGTCGGAAATGATTTGTGAGATTTTAAAGTTAACAGTTTAACGCTGTTTGTCGGCATTTCAAACTGATCATCGTAACTTTTGCGATGTTCACTCACTAGTTGCTCAACTATACCAGTTCCATGTTCTTCGTAAGCGACTTGCATTACAAAATCAGCAGGATTACAGTTTGTTGGACATTGTAAATTGTGATCACTTAAAATGTTTACTAAATTTTCTGGTTTGTCTTCCAAAATACAATCGCCGTTTAATGAAATTACGTAAACTTTGTGAAAAAGTTTTAAAACTTTGAAACTTGGCTGATGAATTGTTGCTAGTACTGCCATTCCTGGCTTTTGTTGTGTGAGTGATTGTAACACTTCAATTAGTTGGTAACAAGAGGTCGAGTCGAGTCCAGAGGTCGGCTCATCCAAAACCAGAATACGAGGTTTCGCAACAAGTTCTTGAGCAATTGCAACTCTTTTTAACTGACCTCCGCTGCAACTCGGAATTCGATTGTTTGCGCACTCATTTAAACCAAGTGTTGCAATCACTCTATCAGTCACTATTGAACAGTACTGAGAACTTCCAGCTCTAACTGCAATCTGATGACCATCGTCATCGTACAAATGTTCAATAGTTCCTTGTTTTACTTTAGTCGCAATTTGCAATTTAGCTGCGAAAAGAATCGTTTCGCGAACTGTAAATTGAGGCGAAAAATTATTTTTCTGTGCGACGAATGAAATTGTAATGTTTTTTAATTCATCTCCAGCAATAATCACGTCACCACCTTTTCCCCTTACTCGCTTATCGACAACACACTCCAAAAGAGTCGATTTACCAGATCCGCTCGGACCCATGAATGCCATCAGCTGACCACTTCGAATATTGCCACTAATGTTGTGAAGAATTTCCTTCCATTCAGGTGTATTATGAAAACCTTGCATTCTTTGAACAAATCTGTCAACTTTTGAATTGTAAACAGTGTACTTTAAATGTCTCCAAATTAATTGAAACGAATCATTCATTTCTTCGTTTTCATCGACGCAAAACTGATCACTGCTCAATGATTTATTTTCATTTTCAAAAACACAATTTTCACGTTCACTTAAATTCATTTTTGTTGAAAACAGTAAATTGCAATTTTGAAATATGAAGTATGAATATGAATTATGGTAAGTTATAATTCAGTCTCTCAATGCTTCGTGAATGAATGTCAGTTCACTGTTTACTTCTCATCGATTCACTAAAATTAATGTTATATTTTGCGGACAATGTTTAAGTAAGCCATTTATAGACGACGAATTACTCTAAATAACAGTGAGTTGAAGTTATTGAAGTAAATGGTTGCGTAACGAAAATGTAATATTTGCGTGCACCAAATAATCGTTTCATATGAAACGCATTTTGTCTTCTTGTTTAAATTTAAAAGCAATCAATTTTAAACACGCAAATATAAGATTTGTTATATTTATTCACTGTCAACTATTCTACGAATTTAAACTTAATCCTTTTTACCTTTTCATTTATAAGGAAATAACGTTACTTTGAAATTTACTTAACTTCAATATTTCACTGTTCGTTTTTTCTTGCTATTTAAACAGGAATTAATATTTTTGGAAAATGAAATAACAGTGAAATATTACAAATTTTATTGCTACGCACAGACACATTAATTTTTAGTTTTGCATTTGCAAATTTGTTTATTACTTGCACTTTAATATTATTCAACTTTATATGCCAGGAAAATGTTTGATGTGAACTATTATAATTCACATTGTTTGTCACGCGACAAGTAATTTTCAGAATTCACAATTCAGAATTCGAGAACACATTCGCAAAATCGACAAGAGAACAAAACAGCAACCATAAACAGACATGAAGATTAGAATAACTCTTTTCGTGGTCGCAATAATCGCTGGAATCTTTGCCGCAACAAATATGTGGACTTCGATTTTGAGCGAAGTCAAATGGAAATGGATCAGTCCACTGTTGACTATAATCTTTTGTGTCTTTGTACTGATAGTAGTCATATTTCCAATGGGTTGGTTGATTGGATCACTTTACTGTGTTTCGATCGTCGGTTGTGTTGTCAGCGCAGTTGGAATTGGTGTCACTTTTTACTTTTTGATCGACGCGGACGAAGAAGAAAATGACTATAAGACATACATCGATCTCTCCACAACGGTTATTATCTTTCTATGCAACGTCGTAATGGTTGTCTTGTTGAATAATTACAAGGTTGAACAAGGATCAAATCAATCAACAGCATAAACCAAAATATTCGCAATAAAATTCGAATATTCGAACAGTGCAAAACATTGTAATAAACACCATTTTTAAACACTTTCATTTTGTTTCAATAAAAAAGAATACCGTTGTTCCACGATTACCAGCTTGTAAATAACGACCATTTGCAATTAGTCTTCTTTTGAGAACCATTGAATCAGAACACAAAACTTAAACTTCTTCGTTCGAAAACTTGCTATGCAAGCATTGCTTACACATTTTTAGTGATTTGATTTTAGCGCGCAATTCATCGACGAACCATTGCATCGTTCAAAGAGCAGAGCAAAACCAAAACAGAATTTTCGTCGTTTTGCAAACAAATGACTGCGAATAAAAATCCCGACGATATTCTGGCAGGTTTCAGAGTGTAAGTATCCTGATTTACTGCTGGAAGTTCATTCGCTTTTGTAGGAATTACTTAAATCTCAGGGATGCGGACACAGGAGACATTCTTTGGGAGTCGAACGATGATTTATCGAAACCAGACAAGGAACACGAAGGTTTGTATTTCTTTGTTGTGCATTGCTAACTGGTAAATAATCGCAGCTCGAGTACCAAAGAGTATACTTAAATGCAGAGCTGTTTCCCGCGAAGTTAACTTCTCATCTTTGGAATCAATCGAAAAGCTGAAACTGGAGCAAAGAGTGTTCTTTAAAGGGAGGTGTCTCGAAGAATGGTTCTTCGAGTTTGGTTACGTCATTCCGAATTCTACAAATACGTGGCAATCAATGATTGAAGCTGCACCAGAGTCTCTAATGATGCCTGCGGATGTGTTGAAGTAAGCCTTCGCAACACTATTTGCGTGTGTGTACATTTTGCATTTTAGCGGCAATTTGGTAATAGAAACGAAGTTTTTCGACGATGGTCTGTTAGTGAGCACTTCTAAATTGCGAGTATACTACGTTTGAAAAGCAGTGTGAACAAAACGGTCATTTCGCACACCGATTTTATCTTCTATTTGTGGAACCAAATCTCAAGTCGAATTTTCCTGAACAAATCCATTCCTGAAATTTTATCGTCCATTTATATTTCATTATTGATGTCTAGTCGATAGTACACATTTAGTGTACGTTGCATACAAATAAAATAAACACCGATATTTAAAGGACCTACTAGTGTTTATTCAAATATTTTACAAACTTATCAATGCCCACAGCTCGTGTGAGCGTCTAAATTAGTAATCAACAGTCCACGCTTTAATCCAGCTTTTCATCGCTGTAATCGTTTTGAATACCTCGTTGAAATTCTAAATTCTGGTGGTGTTCTCGTGCATAACGAGTCATCTTCGCGCTGAAATCTCTGTAATACCAGGCTTTGTAATCTCGACGAATACTCATTAAATAATCTGCCCGATTAATTATTTGATTGATTAACATGTTCTCCATTTCAGTGCTTAAATAGTATATTTTACGTTCGTACATTTCTTTGCGGTCAGGATAGAAGTATTTCACCAAAAAACGTGTGACTGGATTGCGTTCATATTCATATGGCTCTGGTTCGTAGCCCTCTGGTATTTCCCGCAATTGTGCATTGCCATAAAAGATGCTCAAATAGAGTGATGTTAAGCCTAAAGGAATAGCACCAACTAAGAAATAAAAGTGCCAAATATCTTTCGTCTTTTTCCACTGATATTGAGATGGTCGAACTCGCATCGTGTGTCCATGGCCTCCAAATCGCTTCGAAATGGCAAACGGTTGACGCAGAGGAAGTAATGCTTGACGACAAACACTAAGAACTGCCATAATTCGACACCGCTTCGAGCTCACTGTTTTCTGGTTTCGGTGTCCTGTTGACTTTCTGAAGCAACGGGGAGCGTAAATGTATGTTGCCTTTACAGGCGATTGCAGACACAACTTAACAATCGAATTGCGATTTCGATTATCGATTCAATTAGCATCTCTTCGTTATTGATCGCAAACAGCAGCGATAAATATCTTAATTCGTTTGTAAAATACAATTAAAACACAATTATTTAAAAATGAAGTGCAGAAGGCATATATGAGCCATTCGTTATCGCAAAGATCAAAAAGAAGCAAAAGTGATGTCTACGACACCGAGTGTTCCCAAGTGGTCTCCCTCCCAGGTACTGACTCGGCCCGACGTTGCTTAACTTCAGGGATCGGACGA
>NCKV01001001.1:0-12347 GCA_003675905.2 Leptotrombidium deliense
ATGATTTCAAGTTCATTATAAATTGAAAAACTTTATTAAAGAAGTTTTTAGGACACAAGAAACACGAAAAGCAACTATTAATTTTTGAATTGATTAAACATATTGAGCGAAAAACAAAGCAAAATCTTAAATGTTAATATATCTTTAGCTTCCATCTAAATTGAACGATCTATTCGATACTGATTCGAAAAGATTATTTTGCGTCAACCGATTTTGCTGTCTACAGTATGCAACATTTCGGTTGGTACGAAATCCGGATATTTGGATCTCTATTGAGTGGATCCGTAGTGATAGACCAGTCTTTAATTTCGACACCAATCCCAGTATTTGTGCCACCATAATATCCTGCGACTGCTCTCGTATTACTCCCACCAAATCCTACACGAGACCCATATTGATCACTCGTAGCGCTGAAAGAATTGTTGGGCATTTTCGGTGACGACTAACAATTGTAAATTAAAATTAAAGTTAATCAAAATGTATCAATCAGTACTTACTTGTTGATCAAAGCGAACGTTGTTAATCTAAAATCTTGTCTTGAAATGTTTGCAAAAGCAATTTAAGCAGTTAAACAGTTAGCTATGAAGTTCAGTTGTGAGTAGATTAGAGATTGTTTGAAGATCCAAAAATCTCTGACCAAAATGTGATGTACACATTATTTTATACTACATCTATGAATTTGAACGCCTTTTCATGTCACTTATTCCAGCAAATTATATTGACAGGAAAACATTTTATTACGATTTAGCAAATCAAAGCAACTTCTTTCATTTGACTCTATAGTTGAAATGGTTTAAAAATCGTTAAAAATTAAACAGTAATTACAGTTAAACATTGCATCCTGGTAAAAAAACGAAAAAAACTACTTATTTCACTCTTATGTCGTAATTCAACGAAATAATTTCACATCGATGTTGCAAATCAAAGAGTTTCATCGTTTGTATATATTCTTGTTGGAATTTTGTTTACAGGATGTTGCATTTAATATAAAATATTTTATATTTTTTTAATTGATTAATTATCAATGTACGACGATACATTGAAATTACAGATCATCTGTTTTGAACTTCAGTCTTTTTTCGTCAATAGGTCCTAAGCGTAATGCTAAACTGAAAAGCAAATCTGGTGTGAAAAAAGCAGGAATTCTTGGATATATTTTTCCAACATCTGCCGGCAAGTGAAAGCCAAGTTTGTGTAATAAATGTTGAAATTTATTCGTGTACAACGCCATTTCTTGCTTTTCGCTGTATGGTACTACTGGAATCGAATGTCCGATATCTGTAATTGAAGTTTTTAATCAATAATAATTTCCAAATGAATAAATAAAGATTACAATTATTATAATAAGCCACTGGTTCAGGAACATGTTGTACATCTTCTGTGTTACAATTCAGTATTTTCACGAAACAAGCTTCGAGAAGAAGTTCTTTAATCCAATTAAGTTGCTGTCGAAAACCCAATTTTACCAATTCAGTGACCATTTCTTTAATTTCCTGATTGTTGTTAACAACGACATCGTTTTTTGTTTCGCGTTTCCTTTCTTTGTTATTTGTATTTGAATTATTACAGTCGTATTGTTTCAAAGATAAATATTTTTCTTCATTAATAATGCCGTTTGCGAACAGTTTGCGTAAAATTTCGCATCTACTGTGTTCAGAATTATGTTCATCAGTCAGTGCATCAACGATGCAACCAATTGGATCACTGGTTTGTTCAAATTGCAGATAAAGCCAATACAATTGATCGCTGTTTGTTTGAAAATCAGAGAAAAATGCACTCGTATATGAGGAGACAGAGGATGTGTCTGACGCATCCACAGACGACTGTTGAATGTTGATTTCATCGAATGTGTCGCCATACATTTTGCGTACACAAAAAGATGGACTTTTCTGAGCAGTGCGAACAAATTTAAACATTACATACTCGATAAGATCTTCCCATAAATCTTTCACTTCAATTCCTGAGCCCATAATTAATGAGTATGTCTTGAGAATAATTGGGTGATAAAGTGTGTCAGTGGCTTTTAGGTCACCAGAGACGTGGTGCATCATTGTTAATATGCAGTCGTTAACGAATTCGCTGTTGGTTTGAAAGTCTTCCAGGACTTTGCCGTATTGTTCCATCACTTTGGAAGTCGCGAATTGTTTGAGGTGAGAAAAGAGATCCATTCTGCCTTCTTGATGAGACGTTTGTAAAGACAACAACAGCAGGTGATTCGCTGTTATAACCTCGACTAGAAATTGTTTGTTGTGAAACATTGGCGTGAAATTGCGTATCAAGAGAAGAAAGAATTGGCGAAAGTCTTGCATTTCCGCTAAGTTGGCTCTGAGATTGGCGATTGTTTGTTTGTCTTCTTTTGTGACTGTGCTTTTGGACGAATAATTGTCTAAAACTGTGATCAATTCGCGCAGAGCTGTCACAAGCAGATGCAACTTGCGGACAACAACTTTGCTTCGCATTGCGGATGTTTCAATACAGCTTCGCTCTGCATTTGCATTATTCGCTTTGTTTGCGATCAATAATTCGAGTTCTTCGTTTATTTCGATTCCTTGAAAAACCAGAAAGCCGAAAACTTCAACCGAAAAAAGTTGTTGAATGTGACGAAAATTAATGTTCACTGAAATGGCAACTTTCAAAAAATAACTCAATAACCAAAGGAAATGCGATAGATCAAAGTTAGGAAGCGAATTGTGAAGTAACTTTACTCTCAAATCAATCACCAAATCAGTAAACGAGTGATGCAGAAATTTCAGAGTAAAATCTTTCAGCAAATATCGAATGTCGTCGTCGCTCGGATAACAGCATTCCAAACTTGTCACTGGTCTTCGTGACGTTGAGTGACACTTTTTCTCCCAATTCACACCACTTTTGCAAAGTTCTTGAAGTGTTTCGCATCTGATGTTTTTCGACTTTTGCACTCCTCTTGCATAACTTGCTTTTGTCTTATTCCTGCGACTTCGATTCTGTGTATGATGTCTCGTACTTTTCGTCGCCGTTTTCTGCGAATTCTTTTTGCCGTTCGATTCATCGCTGGAATCACTCGGCAAAACTTGTGTTGATCTTTGGTGTTGTTTGATCACTTTGTGCATCGATCGCTTTTGAGGCTCTTCTTCGGACGAACCATTCGAAAAGCCCGAAGAATTGTTGTAAAGAAAATTCTTTTGATTGTTACCATTCCCATTCTCGGTACTTTGGCTTGCGTTGTCTGTCACTGAACTAGGACTGCTTTTTGAGTCAATTGACTGTGACATATCTTTAGAAACAATATTTGAGTGTCTATTGCAGTGGCGCGCCTCGTTTTCTGTCGAATGCGAAGAAGACGAGTTGGCAGCAACCTGTGAGTCCGATATAATAGACACATCGCTCGGTTGCTGAAACCCGGAATCGCATTTGCTCGCTGTCGTCTCATTTAAATATTCTTTTGACGAGTAATCACTGTTAAGGCTGGTAGAACTGAGTCTTTGTTGTGACGATGTGTAGTCGCTTTCAACATCGTCTTCACTGCTTTCTGAGGTCGTAATCGATTCTTTCAATAAATCGTGAAAGTTGCAAAAGTCTTGATCTTTGTATAGCAAAGTGATCAGCTGCACCGAAGCTGCAGTCCAATTGTAGTGTCGTCTTTTTTCGGTGATTAAGAGCAACACATTTCCGAGTCCTTCGAAGAGCATCGTCCAGAGTAACTGCTTGTACGCAGACTGCCACTCTTCTCTTTCATTTGCATACTCTTCGCTGCGAGCATTCATTGTTGACTGTTCGTCTGTTGTTTGACATCCTTTGTCGTTGAAAGGACACAGATATTCAATAGATTCAGAAATGTGAAGCAAATTCCGCAACAAAAGTAAACAGTTATTAATGATATGGCAGTCTTCGGTCGAAATTTGGGTATCGTTTTGATCTGCGACTGCCGACTTCTCGCTTTCTTTTGAATCGAACACTGAACGCATCAGTTTTATGATTGAAGCGATTGCTTTGTGAGACGATAAAAAGCTTTTCTTCGTTTCTAAAAGAATTATTTGCAACTGTTTCAGTCGCTTAATTGACGTGAGTCGACATTGCAATTCTTCATTCTTAGCGACAACCAAGCATTCGATAGGAAGCGTTAGGTTGACGAGTAAGCGCAACGTTACATCAATCACTGCTCTATTATTTCCCTGACTCGTCGTGACCAGAATTGGAATCAAATGTTTTTGCACTGTTTGCGATAATCCAAGGCTGCGGCGAACATTTCTCGTCGTCACGTTTTCTTCCAAAAGCTGCTTTTCGAGAGTCACAAGATTGAGCAACACTTTCGACCTGTGCTCTGAGTTGCTTGCAAGCGATGCATTCAAATCCTGAGAACTGCAACTGTTTGCACTGCTTTGTGACACTTCCATTTCCAATCTTTCGCGTTAAGAGCAAAACTCAATTAAGTCGCCTGTAAATGACGTGAAGCGGACTACGCAAACGACAAAAATAAAGCGATCAAGTCGTTTATTTGAAATGCAAAAATTAATTGTATTGCATTCTTACCAAACAATTTTGCAAAGAAATTTTCATTGCAGCCATTTATAATCTTCTTGACATTCATACTTTACAGCATTTGCAAGAATAATTAGCGTTATTCCAAATGAAATGAACATACAAAATATTGCAAAATTTAATATTCCGAAATGAAATGTTTCAGGAATTTCATGCATTACTGACATTTTGCACATTAAAAACAATTGGAACAAAACTTACCAATTAAATCGTTGCTCTGAAATATTTCTTGCGTAATTATTTTACGGTAAATAATATTTGTCAACAGATAACTGATTGCAGCAACAATAACAGTTAATCAATATTACCGTCAAAAATTTGTTTAATTAGAAGTTTTAAAAACTTACCGAGTTTTTAAAATTCTCCGAATTCGCTGTGAAATTTGAATAAACTGGTGAAGTATTGAAAAAGTGATTGTGTGATAGAGGACAAATAAGCATCGAATCAAGATATTGTGTGTTGCGACGGTTACACAGTGATTTGCACGTGTTATTGAACGATGCACAATGGACAGTCGATGCTGCAAACACATTCTGCTTTCATTCTTCTCACGTTCAGTTTAATGTGAAATAACATTATTTGGGCGCTAGCTTCAATGCGTGCAACAAACTGTTTTCAAGCTTTTATCCAAAATAAATGAACCTTAAAAGTAATTCACACCAGTTGACAACGATGCCAAATAAATTCTTGTCACATTAAATGAAACGTTCACATACAACGAGACACAATTGTCTTGAAATCGATAAATTGCATAATATTGCATCCAAAATTCAATGCTGTACACCTCCGCTCAAAATTAGTCATTGTTGTCATAATCTCCATCAATCAGTCATACGGATTCATTGCAATCAGGATTAGATATGCATTTAAATTTTTAGTGAAAGTTTATTTAAGTGTATTTACTTTACACATAGTCATGCTATATACTTCACTTATTGCTTCACATATTTTCACCATTTAATGCTTTTATTATGTAATATTTACATAAACGTTCAGTTGTTTAGTGTTTAGTGTGCGTTCTTACAATTCTTTGTCAGAATTAAGAACTTTTTTAAAGTAAAAAAATCAAGCAAACAATGAAAGAGAATTCTGTTGGAAATCATTGTGATTATTTTTTTTTTGAGTTTGTTTCATGGTCGATAACTTTTATAAATTATTAAAGCAGCATCCGTACAAAATACATCAGTGATCACATTTACCGTGAATAGGATGCAAATTTTTACATAATATAACTTCCATCTCCGCTATATTTTGTGTTTACAATGAATATTAAAAATATTTTGATTACACCCATGTATATAAGGAACTACACAATTATATTAAACAAAGTTAATCTGTTTTTTGGTGACTTGGAATTTTTTTTTGTATTTCGGCATTACTATACTATATTAGGTAAGAAAATTCATCATTTTCATCTTAGTGCTGCGAATTAGCATGTCGGTATGTAGTGAAAGAGACCGACATCTCAATGTGAAATTGCGTTGTTGCAAATGACTGTTAACACTTCGCTTTCAAAAGAGGTCTGTTTCGGTTATACCGACCTGTTGGTCAATTCGCGACAGTAAAATATATTTATTTTAATAACAATACCAGCAATACTTGTGTTTCAATGGTTTCACCTACTTAAAAAATCATTAGTCTATTGAAAATCGAAATGAAACTACTTCAACTCAACCCCATAACTTAGTTGAATCATACGTAAGCACAGTAATTGGACATTGAGGTGTGCGGATTCGCATCACTTTTCTCGTTGACAAAAAATGATAAAATTAGTGCTTATCTGTCTACCTCATATCTATCATAACATAAACAGAGCAACAAACACCGTGTAAATATCTTTTGACATTCTTCATTCTTTTATCTCATCCAATTGAAGCATATGATAAAATTATTGGAGTTCATTGCTATGCATGGAAATACACTCCCCTACTGACACGTTTTTTCAATGTTTCGCTCAAAAACTGTTATCATTGAATTCAGAGACATTTGTGGATAAATATTCTTGATTCTGAATAAATGAATTTTTAGTGCGTATAAACAGCTGCCTGCGCTTTACCGAAATTTTACAATCCAAAAATGGTGTAGATTAAACAATGGTCCCCATATTCAGCAATTCACTGATTCGTGTTTAAAACTGATGTTTGGCGAGTGAAACTATGATAGCTCTCTAATCGCATATTTTAAAATGGGAATTATTATTTCACGTTTTAAGGTTTGTTATTTATTTGAATTCTCTCTGAAAGCTTATTTTCTAACTTAAAGAAAAAACTTTCGACGAAAGAACAATTAGAAAAGCTACAACATGAAATCGAATTTTTGGAAGACTACAAGTGGAGTACATTAAGGAGCCAGAAACATGTCGTTGGACTCCTTTTCGTCATCTCAGGCGTTGTGTTCACAATCGTAGCTCTTCTATTCTATTTTTACAAATTTAATCAATCAACTAATTTACAAGAAAAAGTAGTTTATTCAGTGCTACTAGCTCTTTTCCCATTACTGTAAGTATGCATCTTTTAAGTTCAATTTATTGTTTTAATTACTTAAATACAGAGTTTATGGTGCAAAACGGGGTTTGCAGTGGTATTATGTGTGGGATATTGATGCGCAAGAGGAAAAATTACGAGCTATGAAGCGTGAGAAAAAGAAAATATTAGAAAAAGTAATGGAAACAGAGACCTACAAAGTAGCCAAAGAGCTGTTAGAAAAATACGATCCGTCAGCACTCAAGGATAAGTCTGAGACAAGACATCAAGTTCAACGAGTACAAGACAGTTCTTATAGTCTTAGAAATAGAGGAAGTAATATTTCGGCGAGATATTCGCCAAACTCAACGTTTTCAAGCCCAACGCCTGGTGTTAGGTCATTTCAAAGAACTCCAATGCCTGGAATACCACCGATGAACATCTCACAACAAATGAGGACACCTATGTTGGCTGCACCGAGATTGCCGCGACCTGTGTTTCCACAGAATCGTGGAGTTGTAGAGAAATTAGTCGATTATGTCGTTGGTGATGGACCTTCGAATAGATATGCTCTTATTTGTTTTAATTGTAAATCGCACAACGGAATGGCTCTCAAGGATGAATTTGAATACCTAGCCTTTCGTTGTTGTTATTGTTTTACGTTTAATCCTTCTAGAAAGGAGCGACCATTCGCTCCTCGTTTATTGCCGATTGATGCTGGTCGGCCATCGTTAACACCTGTTGTAGATGAGCCTGAAAGTGATAGCGAATCTAAAAAGAATGACACTTTAAATATAGAAGAGGTGTCACATGTTTCTGAAATAGAAGTAAACAAATCTTCTGAAATTGAGCCAGAAAACAAAGAGACTCCTGAGAAAACGGAAATAGAATCAGAAAGAGAAACAGAAAAGAAGACTGTGAATATACTTGATGATACGAATTTAAAGCCAATTGATGAAGATGATAGCGAAGAGAGTGATACTGGAGACAGAGTGTTAATGTGACCCGCTGAATTTACTTATTAAATTATTATTCGACTGCTATTTTACTGGTGCCTTAACACCTTCGATGACTCCATATATTTTTAACTCGATCTGAATTCTTGGTCAGCATTAAAAAATGTCTGTTATTTGGTTTAGTATCAGAAGTAAAAAATAAACATATTTTAACTTCTTTACATTCATCAATTTTTCTTATTATCTTTATCTTTCAAGAACTGGTAGACAACAGAAAAATCTTTGTTGAAATAACCATTATTTAACATCATTCGATAAACCATGTGTGCCGTTGATCCTAACGGAATTGGAGATTGACTTTGATGTGCAATTGATTGCGCCAAACCCAGATCTTTGGTAATTAGTTGCGTTAAGAATCCATTTTTATACTCATTCGAAGCGGGTACGTTCTCCATGATTCCTGGAACTGGATGGTATATTTCTGACACCCAAGTGCGACCCGAACTAATGTTTAATATTTGGGTCATTAGTTTCGGATCCAATCCCATATTCTGGGCTAAATTCAGTGCTTCGCTGGTTCCAATCATGGATATAGCAAGTTGCATATTGTTGCAAATTTTCGCAATTGATCCCGTTCCGATATCGCCTGTATGCACTACATTCTTACCCATACATAACAAAACGTCTTTTATCTTTTCAACATCGGATGCTTTTCCGCCACACATAAATGTCAAAGTTGCTGCTTTTGCTGCCGGAACTGCACCAGAAACCGGTGTGTCCATAAATATGGCTCCTTTCTCGGTAGCCAATTTGTGAACCTCGCGAGAAGTATTTGGATCAATTGTACTACTATCCATTAAATATGTTCCGGGTTTTACATTTGATAGAATTCCATCCTTTCCGGCATAAACATGCATTACTTCCTTACCAGTCGGCACCATTGTCATCACATACTGACATCTTCCTGCTAGATCAGCAGGACTTGATGCAGTTTCTGCGCCTTCTTTTGCCAATGCAGCCATTGCATTTGGATTCACATCATACACTACTACCTTGTTGCCCTTTTTCAATAGATGACTCGACATACTAGAACCCATATTTCCTAGTCCAACAAAACCGACACTTCTTTGAGAAGACATCATTCGGTCTGTAAATTCATAAGTTTATTTTTAATTTGCAATGACACTTGTTGGCACTTACATTGTTTAAAAAATAATGAGCTCATCGTTACTTCAACTCTTCGAAAGACAGACATTTTCGATATTTGAGGATTATTTCAGCCGTTTTACGATCTTCTCAATTGAAAATGAAATTAGCCTTGAAACGATTTACAATCGTGTCGCTTCAGGGGTGCGCTTCAGTCGCAATGATCGTTCGATTCGCCGGCAACACGCAATGACACGTAAACGAAAGTTATATAACAGATATTAATTTGAACTAAAACTGAAGTGATATTTGTCTTGCTGCGTTTTAACGGTTGAAAAACGATTTTTTGGAACAGCTTTTGTTAATAAACGTCACGAATCGTCTAAACTTTTCGAGGGAAACTTTACGTATCTCGACTTTGGTGAAAACTGGTTTTTTGTCAATATTCCTGGTTATTTTGGTATTTCTTACAATTCCAATGATTTAACGCGATTTCAGTCTCGATTAGAGTGCAAACAAACCGTGGTCATTGCTTTTATTGTATCACTTTCTTATGTTCACACTATTAGTGAGACGACGACGCGTGTCGCGTTTTATTGATGATTGGATGCGTCGCGCTTTCGACCATTAATTTCATTGACTACTCATTAATTATTCTTCGCAAATTAGCACTTTTAAACACAAAAGCAACCTTCAATTAACAATTTTGGTTGACGTTAAACATCCATCGATTGTGTTATAATCATTATATTCATAATTACATATTTTCGGTGACAATAAATAATCAAAAATCGCGACATTTGACAAATTACATGCAAATCACTTCTGAAGGGACATAAAAAATTAATTCGCACTTCTTTTTATTGCTTTCGAAAGAACATTAATCAAACAAACGTTTAAACGCAGCGTTTGCACGTCGAATAGCATTTCACAAATATTAGCTTCATTTCAGTTCGTTCTTTTCCGTGATCATTTCATGTGTTTTTTGAGAAGGGAAATATTGATATGCAAACAGACATAAAAAAGCGTTTTCATGTTTAAAGTATTATTTTAGAGATTACTTCGTTTCCAACACGTCTAATATTCAAAGAACAAAATTATTCTCGTATTTGTTGACAGACATCTCAAATAAAGTATTAGAACATTGAAAACGTCAGAACTGTCATCGCTGAAAGCGTTGCAATTAAAGCGTGCATTGTTTTGTGAGAACTTTGAATATGTTTTTTGGTGAGTAAAAAAATACGAGAACTCAGTACAAGTTGAAACATTTACTTCGCTTTGTTTTGTGAATGAAATGCGAGGGATGTGAATGTGAATGCTCAATTTTGAATGATACAGTACAATAAGCTTGTGTAATTGCAATATTTCCGTGTTGTTTCTACTCGGATCGCTCACATTTCAGCACTGATTTTAATTAGCTTCATAAAGAGCGCATTTAGAATAGAAAATCTCAACTGTTAATGGTAACGCATGATAGGTTAAAAAAAGGTTATCTAAAGTTCGTTTTTGAGGAATCGCTGTTTAAAGATAAAACAAATGTGACACAAATTGAAGCGAAAAAAGTTGGACAAAATTAGTTTGCTGATCGAGTTGTGTGCTCGCCGCTGAACAATCAAATATTAATCTATTTTTGTTTTCGATTAAAAAAACATATTTCTCATTGAAAGCTGGAAAGGGGCGTTAATTGCTTGGAATAGCTTTGTATAAACTTGTACATTGCGTTTTGCTGTCCTTTTCATTAACGAAAACCGACGTTTTCTCGAAAACTGGTTCGTTTGGTTGGTATACGTTGTGAGTTGCAATCGATGATTACAAAGCAAAAGCAAACACAGATACGTTGTGTATGCGGTGAATGAGCAGAAGTGGTGTGTATGAGAGAAGTGAGGAGAAGGAGAACGCACGACAAACAACGAACGGCCGCAAGATTGGCTCGAAAGATATCGGCAAAAAGTAAATATCCGAAAGAGCATCAAAAAGCCGAACGGATCTATCATTTTCTGAGAACGTTTCGTGTAAAACCGTAAAAAGTGACTTTTCGCCAATGAATAGAAGATTGAAACGAGACTGCGATCGCAGCGAGAACAGAGTGAGAGCTGAACTCAACTTAGCTCAGTTAGAGTACCTGTTGTAGCTGTAGCTCGAATAGTAACAAAGTACAACACTGAATGCAGCGTATCTTTCAGCGGACGTTCGCTGGCGATAAATTTCAATTAAAAATCGCAGTGATTGCAAGTAATGCAGTAATTGAT
Source organism: Leptotrombidium deliense (assembly GCA_003675905.2). NCBI lineage: Eukaryota > Metazoa > Arthropoda > Arachnida > Trombidiformes > Trombiculidae > Leptotrombidium > Leptotrombidium deliense. The sequence goes on from NCKV01001001.1 coordinate 11,332, forward strand.
CAATCGTTCACTTATAATAAATAACTATTCTTTTCGGAGTAAAAAAATACGGCATAAAAACGATGGAAAATTGAAAAAATGTTTATGAAAAATTAATGTGCTGACCTTTTCTCTTCTCACCGCTTTTAGACAGAAAACTTTTTATGCTACACAGTGCGTACTATGCACAAACGAAGAATATCGAAGCGCTTTTAAATACTTAAACAACGTGTATCTGCATTATTCGCAAGCGTTTCGAAAAGTTTTATTCAATTTTTTTCTCTAAATCTATGAATAATAAACAATTTATTACTTTTCAATTTTCTTTTCTTTCGTTTTTGAAACAAGTCAAACGTTTCACGAAAAGTCGAACACACGCGTTCAATTGCATTCAGTTAGTTACTTAAAGAAAACGTATTTGCATCTCATTCACAGTGTGCACCATTTGTTCACCGCTTTATTTCGCGACTTAACTTCATATTTTCGATTCATAAACTTTAGCCTTTCTTTCGTTCATTCTTTCATTTGAAATCAACTTTTTTTCGCGAAACGTTTCTTATTTTTTATTCGCGCAATATTTCATTCTTTTTTTCGCGACTAATTTTAACGAGAATTTGAAACGGTTATAAAAAACTTTGTGACCTGAATGCGAAGTACATGTAGTATGTTCATTCGTCGCTATTTTGTTTTTTATAAAATTTATATTTTGGCAGCAGCGAATTGTCGCCATACATTATAACAGAACTTTTTTGCATTACTGTAGAAAACAACTTCCTCTGCTATTTTTTGCGTGATTTGTGCATGTCGTGAATAAAGCGAACGCACAACGAAGCAAACTAACGAAAGAACCAAAAACGCAGAGACAAAAAAGAACGAACGCAAAATATTAAACGCACATTCGGCTAAAAGAAATGTTACTCGCTTCGCTTTTCGCTTCTTTCTCATTCTCCTGTTAAAATTTATTTCCTGAACTTTTAGATTTCCAAACTCAATACTTTCTGCATTTCATGTATCTTACAATGGAGGCAGTTCTTTCT
>NCKV01001002.1:0-12344 GCA_003675905.2 Leptotrombidium deliense
CTAACTCAAATATAATTTCGTTATTATCTATTTTCAGCGATACTTGCTTCGAATGCGCGGCGTATTCATCATCGGTCAACGCGATGCGAACAATCGCCGATACCGGGCATCGATCAATTCGAACGCGGCGTGGACGTCAGTGAATTAAATTTATTCAATTGTCCTGATATGAAAGGACAAAAGGAGAAATTGTTTGACTTTCACGATTGCAGTGCAGGCGAACGATGGTTCTTCGACGACGCGAATCGCACGTACAGCGTGCCAAATGTGTTCAAAATATACGTGCAAAGATCTGAAAGCAGTGAGAAAGGAAATAAACTATTAACTACAGTTGATGACATTAGACAGAAAATGAGTAAATCTGTGTTAATTGATGAGTTTAACGCAGAAATGTTCGCAAACAGTGAATTGTTTAAGAAATTGCAAAAGGAGCTCGTTTCGAAGTCATTCGTGGTAGCTGAGAACAAATACGTTTATTATTCGGTCGAAGTTGACGAAGCAAGAAAGCATCAGCATTTAAAAAGGGAATTACTGGATGCAATGCGATCACTGTCACCTGAATTTGATCGTAATCCGTTGTCGTACATGGAAGTGATCAAAAAATACGGAACACATTATATCAAATCTGGCGTATTTGGTGGAGCTCAGCAACGCTTGACCGCAGTCGCCAAAAATGTGTCCAAACAAGAGGCACTCGAGATCGGAAACAATATGTTTCCGGACTTTTTACCCTTCGAAAACAATCGCGGTGTTTGTTTCGATCCGAGAAAGAGTTACATTGGCAAGTTTGCAAATTTTGAACGACGCTATGGATATGAATGGTGGGAACAAGTATTGATGGGAGGCAAACTGGATTACTTCTGGGGTCAAGGATACCAAAGATGGAAGGAAAGCATCCCGGAAAGAGTGATGCTAATTGAAGTGAAATTGAATCCCATTTCGGACTTGTTTACAGGAAGACACAAACGAGAAATGCAGTCCGCAATACGCACACATGTCGCGCGCGGTAAATTAAGCGAATCCTTGCGCGCTTTGGAGATACATATTAAAAATTCGTCGATACATACAAACGCGCCGTCGTTAACATCTGAAGAATTGCACAAAGAAGGTGAACATATGATTTTAGAAGATAATTACGATTTGCGAAGGATTGAAAACATGATTAAAGAAATCGAGAAGGAAATTAAAAGCGATAAGATTGTTGAGAAACCTAAATCTACGTCAACAACAAGCACAACAACAACTACTACAACAACAACGTCGACGACGACAACAACGACAACAGAATCAAGTGCACAAACGAAAAGTTCAACGCAGTCGACGACGAGTGAACCGACGGTCGCACCTCCGAAAGAAGAACCGATTAAAACCGCCGATGATCACAGCAGTGGGGTGATGAACACTCCAAATCTCGTCTTATTGGTGTTATTTGTTTTAAATTCAATAACTTTATTGGATTATTTAAAGTGAAATGCTATGAATGTGTGCGTGTCAGTTTAAATGTCGTGATATGTTTGTTTCGTGTATTAAAAATTTAACGCCAAAAGCCATTGAAACAAAGATTACGAACAATTAATGTCTTCAGTGCTGTTATCCTCCTCATCAACTTACAAATTGGTCGTCCATTCGATTGTTAAATGTTCTTTTTTGCTTTAATTCTGTACAAAACACAGCGAACAACAAGAAAACAACAACTACAACACTAATTAATATCATTAATTAACGACAGCTTTAATAATAAATAAAATCAAACATTTTACTTCCGATGCTGAGAAAGATCGAGATGCTTCTAATTATAAATTCGCGTTTTTTACATTTCACCAGATTAGTCGCGCATATAAAAAAGGGATGAAAAATGATGCGAATTTAAATGTTACAAGAGTAACAATGTAGCGTCGATGCCAAAGAAATGTTTCGCAACGCAATTAACGTTCATGGTGATAAGGATTAAAAATATGATTTCATTTGTCAACTACTGTACTCACATTTAAATAGAAATTCGGTTTAAAGTTGCGTTTGGCAATCACTTTGACAAAGCAATGATTAAAAAGTTGAGTTGATTCAAGTATGCTGAATGATTTAAATAATATTGGAATTTATTTTTAAATATGTAACGAGACTTAATTTGTTCGATATTTGAACATTTTTGTTCACTTTTGTGAGCATGTTGTATTTTAGAACAATCGTTCATGACACAAATTTTAGAACACATTTTTTTGGATCACATTTCTTAACTATTAATAATAGAGTTGACTTTTTATTAAATTTAACTTTTTATTTTTTTAAGTTTCTCGAAAATGAAAAATGATTTCATTCAATTTAACTACAATTAATTTTAATTCGCTTCCTTTGAAATGTCATTCAACAAAGTTTACAACGCAAACTTTAGTAAATTCTTTAACTATTCAATATGCAATTATGCTTTACCCAAACTTTTAATGAACGTTTCGAATTGCAAATCGAATGATTAAGAAAAATCTACGATTTGAACAGAAATTTAAATTCGTTTATTTGCATTCATTTTACTTTTTTCAACGAAAACAATTTTTGGCGAAAAGCAAAAGCATTTTGCGATTACAAAAGAGTTGAGGGAAAAATATTTTTGCATGTCACTCAACCTAATTTCGGAGATTATGCAATTCTAAGAACAGTTAGACATGAAAAGTGTCGCATAGCACAAAAGCGTTTTCTTGAAGATTCGCGAAACTGTTTTGCATCTGTTTTCAATTGAAAAGTAAGGAAAGATAAACTTTGAAAAGAATGCTTCACGCAAAGCAACTTTGCAGAACATGTTGTTACTGATGAATGTGTGTATTTTTACCATTCATTTTTTGCTGGACATTCGAAGGTCGAGTACGACAAAGAGACTACTGCTGCGGCAACAGTAAACGAAGCCGTTTACATGCACAGCATCACTGACAACGCAATGCAACAACGCATACATACATCGCTCGCATCTGTGTTGTGTTGTGTGCAGTTTCGCATCGACTCAATGAAGTACTTCTAACTTTGGTTGCGTTCTCAAAAGCGATGCGTGCTGTGAATTTTCGCATTGCAATAACAAGCAAATAGCACACATATGAATGAATCGCCGTTTTTGTACACAGCTTTCGCTTTTTTTGTCAAATGCGTTGTCGAAGAAGAAGTTTTTTCGCGCACATTTTACTTGATTCAAGAACGAAAACAGCGCTTTAAACATTTGGTTCCTAGCAAACGATGCTAATAATGAGTCCATTACTGCATTTATTGTGCTCATTTCTAGGTAAGTCGCATTGAAAACGCGCACTTCATTATTATTAACAACTAGCAGTGAACGACGGCTGCTTTTTTTGTGACCTTTTTAAATACGTAACAAAAATGAAGGAAAATGTATTCGTCGACAGCCGTCATGTTCACTTATATACTTTCAATAACGCTTTTTGCTCTGCAAATGAACGATTAATAAATAACTTTGAGCACACGAAATGCAAACGTGTAATTATCGTAGTAAATTAATGAAGTTTGGTATGCGATTAATTAACTGTCAAAAATTAATCGACTAAAAATATCGGTGATTGCATATTTCGCTTAAAAGTTAATTAAGAAAAAATTAAGCATTTTTGACTCTGATTCACTAACATATCAAAATGATGACAAACAAAGTAACATGAAACTTGTTATGCATGCTGTCTAACCTAACACAAGCGTGAATAACGACTGTCGATGATAAAAATGTCATTGTTGTCATTGTAGTGATGTTTCCATTGATATCATTTGTGATCGAAACGATAACTGCCGGAGATTCGTCCAGTGAAGAAAAGCGATGCAATCGCATATTACCAGAATCGCAATGGTTCGAATACGGTTACGATGCGACTCAATTCGACATATATAAGTGTCCGGAAATAGGCGGAATAAAGCGAAAATTAATGGATGTAAATGATTGCTCTGAACGTAATAAGTACGAAAAGAAGTTCAATGTTGTTTATGACGTACCAAATATAATGTATATCGTGAATGCGACGAATTACTACAAAGACAATGGCAAAATGTTCCAAAATTACGATCATTTCGATGAACATTTGAAGAGAAACATCGAAATTGACGGCGATTATGAAAACGGTTTATTATCATCGAGCAATCAATTTATAAACATGCATTACAAACTAATGAATCATTGTGTTGTGATCACCGAAGAATATCATACCAAATACAGTGTAGCTTTAAATTACGATAACCAAGAAATGAATCTAGATTCTAGGATGGTTAATTTGTTCAATAAATTACCGCCGACATTCGTGTCGAATAGATTCAAATACATTGAATTCATTCAACATTTCGGTACTCATTTCATTAAAAGAGCTTCGTTTGGTGGCATTGTTCGTCGTGTGTCAATGTACAACAAACTAAAGTGTCGAATGTACGATGATGATTACAGTGATCTAATAAACGAGGCAAGTGAAGGATTTCCAAATTTAGATGCGAACGATGCGGAAATCTGCAGAGACATCAAAACGAATTCAAGCATTCGATTCATGAATATTGATCGACACTATGAACACGACTTTTTTGGTGGCTTCGCTAGTAAAGTTCATTCAATTGGAGTCGATAAATGGTCAGAGAACATTTGGCGCAACACGCACATAACGTCAATACATTTACTGCCGATATCGAAGTTATTTCGAGGAGAGATCAGCGATGAATTGGAAAAGGCAATCAAAGCGTACGTGGCACGCGCGTATTTAGATGAATGGGTTCGAAAGTTGAACATTAAAATCACTGCCGGACTTCCGATGACAAATACGACGCTTAGTTTGTTTAGAAAGTATCAAAAAATCAGAGATGGTTACGTGTTCGAAATGAGGCAAATAAAACCGTTGACTAAAGCCGTTCAAGCGGAAGCTGAAAGACCAATTCCAACTTTTGAAAACAATTGCGTTTTGTTTACACAATCGAAATGTTTACAGTTCGTTGCAATCGCGTTGATAGTCTACTTTTTTTCATTGTAAGTTAACATTGAATTTCATCGACTGTACATACTAGTCTTTTAATCATTCAAATCAATCGCAATACTTAATTAAAGAGCTGATAAAGTGGAATAATATTTTTAAAATGAAAGCCCAATTGATGATAAATTCCTCAATTTCGTTCCTGATTCGTTCCTGTGATTAGTTTTAGTTCTAAGTTTTGTTACCATTTTTTATATAATATAAATATTTAAGCATTTCGCAATTAAAATGTGCATATGTTTCAGTGTTAGAATAGGAAAATGAACAAATTATATTCTAAATAAAAATTTTAAGAATCTAAAGAATAAAAAATAATTGTTTTTTCTGAGAAAATAAAATGAATTCGATGAAATGGAAATTTGAACGAACATTTGTTGTCGCTCTAAGCCTTGTATCACAGTAATGTCTTTTTTGTGATTGAAAATGTCCAAGTGTGAAATGTCTATGTGTGTGTTGACAATTTTGGTTTCTTATTTCCCTCAGGCATACATATTCAAAAAGTGTAAAAGTTACGAACATTGTACATTGTATATTTTTGGAACATTGTTCGCAAAGTTCAGTTACACCACATCGAAGCAATGACAATGTTGAATGTGAAAAATTGTTCGCGTAAAGTTTCCAGGCGTGGTTCCTAAATTAAACTGAATGATTATTAAAAAAAATTATGAAATGAAACTTTGAGTCACAAAATCCGATAATTCAATGCTTTTTGCCGTTAAATGAACATTGAAAACTGAATGAACTGCACGTAATGTAAACGATAAGTTTTTTGCTGTAAAAGAATAAAATTTTGTGTAACACTGAGAACTGTATGTACCAATTGTGCATACAAAGTTTACATTAAAATGAATGCGAATGTGTTGCAAGTATTGAAGACAGGAAGTAAATAGTTTCATTTTCGTTGACTTTCAGTGAACCTGAAAATAATTTCGGAGAAGAATTTCTTTCATTCATTTAAATATTATTTAAGTTTCAGTTTCATGTAGAGGTAAGTACCATTCGACCTAATTTCACGCATTTAGAATTCTTTGAAAGTCATTTAATATAATAATTGTGCATTAAGTTAATCCTTTTACGGCTTCTTTGTAACTGTGTTTTTGTGTGATCAGTTTTCACAAAGAATCCATTAGACATTAATTTGTCAGAAAAATTATTGTCAATATACGTTGTGATTCTGTGTATGAAGTTTTTATTGCGAAGAATGTTATTAAATCATCGATTTTATTGTCGCACTTCATTAATATTTCATATCTCGTTGTTTTTTAATCTCCTGTTTCCAAACATTCTGCAAACTTCAGCAGTGTTCAACTATGATGCAATAATATAGTTAACAGTGTTATGTGCAATATTCTCGGAAATATAATTTAATTTTACGTGTGTATAAACAACAACTGATCAAATTAACGTTCGCAATTAAAAACAGAAGTAATCGATTAAATTTCAATGAAAGTCATTTATTTCGTTCCATGTTGTGCACAGTGATGATTAAATTTTTATTAACATTGACGTTAATTGTCGTCGTTCTCGGTGGAAAATGCAAAAGAGACAAATGTCAGGTATTCACCATCATTTCACATTATAATTATTCACATTCAAAACTAATAATGAGTTGAAAAACAAAAAAGGAGGAATTAATGAAAGATCCGCAATGCAAATCCGCTGAAGATAAAGAAATGTACGACTGTTTAAAGAAGAACGCACTGTACATCAGCTACAAGTCGGGATTAATAACATTCGGACGAAAACATGTTTGTTGTGAATGGAGTCTTTTCAAAGTTTCTGACCATTACTTACGTAAGCATTGTTTTTACATCATTTTTTACATTCATTATTTATTGATTATTACTTTTTGCGTTTAGAGTGCGTCACTAAAATTAGACACAACATGGGAGAATGTAAGGACGGCGATGAAAAGAAATTCAACATTAAGATCAGAACCAAGGATGGATGTAACACATTCAGCTGTAAAGGAAAGTAAAATATTAAAATAGTATGAAATTATAGCATGAAGTGTGAGTTATTATTACGTACAACTTTCAACACATTTTGTCGTTTTTAATAACGGATGTTTATGTTAACTGCAATAAAATTGAATTAGCAATGAAAAATACATGTACATGTACATACTTCATATTTCATGTTTCATATTTCCTCAACATTTATTCACTTGGCAATAATTCACGTCAAAAGTATTTTGAAAACTAAAATGAAAACATCATTTCGGTTTATATGAGTTTGTTGTTTGTTGTTGTTTTGATTTTATTATTTTCAAATTCTTGCAATTTTACAATTGAAATATTAATACAAATCAATTTTGATTAACAAGCGTTTAATTAGTGTCGTTTGAAAAGCGATTTGCGAGATGAAAATATTAATAATTAATTAGTATTTACTTTTTTGATTGTTTACATCAAAAATAGGCAACATTTTAGACTTTAGAACACTTTCGTTTGTTTTGAAGTATTTTCACAGAATTTTGACGGTTTTTGTTTCATATCATAATGAACTTCACTTTGCTTTCCATGTTAATTTAAATGGTACTCCAATTTTAGGCACTAAGTGTGCAATTTTCAATGTGGTGAACAGCAGACTTAAATTTAATTAGTGTAAACGTTAATAACTTAATTAGAACAAACAAAAATAATTAATAGCTAACATTTTCTTGGAAATTCTTATTTTCTTGCAATTAACTAACTAACTTTATGCTTACTTAACTTTATCTGAGTATGAATAATAAACGACTGCATTATTAGTATGAACACTAATACTAATACTGTAATAAGAAAACATCAATAATTACAATTGAAAATATGGATAAAAGTAAACTAATTAGTAATGACTAACTATCGATGAGTAATGATTAGAGTAATTAGTAATTGAAAACCTAATAAAGTAAATATTTAAATGTTTAAATTAGTATGTTTGCAAATAGTCGAAATTACTGCGAAATTCGAATGACAATTAATGAAATAATGATGAACATGATGCTATTGAAATGCAATGAATATGCTGAATTCGTTTTCGCTGTGATCGCCAATGCGACCGCTTCGATTATTTTCTCATCATAAATGTTTTCATTTCGAATCTCTTCGACTTGTTTAAATAAACCGGCGAATTCACTGCTAACCAGATTACCAGCGCTTATTTTATTCTCAGCCGTTCTCGTTACTTCATCCAAGTGAGCACGCAACAGGTAAACTTTTACCGCTTTTTCCACCTCATGTGATTTGTCTGACGGCACAAGTGTCGAAATTGGTTTCAGATCAACTGAAATTAAGTGTACATTGAATGGAATACTTGCTCTCCAATTGTACGCAGCTTTTTGAATAACCAGATCAGTATTTCCGCCGAAATAATTTTCCTCCATTAATTCGTAATTAAAGAATTTGTCGACAATAATAATCTTCAAACTCGAACTTTTGCCGTTAGAACTTCCATTGCAACTCATATAGTCTTTCGCAGCCATTTGGGTGATTGGAAACATACCGTTAGCCAAGTGTGACTCTTTTTCGTTGTCTGGTGAAATGACAGTGACACGTTTCACGAGTCCACCTAATGTGGCCTTTCGAATGTAATGCGTGCCGAATTTAGAAATGAATTCAATGTATGGCAGCGGTGATTTTTCAAAGCTTACTGGCAATTCGTAAACTTCCTTTTCGAATGAATCGCTTAAACTGAATTTAACCTGAGATTCGTTAAGTTTAACTGTGAACAATTGTTTCACTTCACGAGTGATTACCAGTGAACCATTCGATAACAAAGTTTGATAATAACGAAAAGTGTCGCTATTTGCAAACAATCCGCGTTTATAATCTTCGTCCACAATTACAAAATGTTCAGACGCATTGCGAACATCTTCGATGGTTCTAAGTAACTCGCCATTTTCTGTCCACTCTTTCGAATCTTCGTATACTTCAAATGCATCCGGAATGTCGTAAGTATTTGCATGAAATGACCATTGTTTCTCATCTTCACATTTGTTCCAGTTGAATATGTGTTCCTTCATTCCTTTCACATTTGGACAGTTAAAAAGTGCGATTTCACTTGAATCCATTCCGTGTTCGAAATAATCGTGAAATGGAAACAATTTATCGCAAGTCCTCATCGTATCTCTTTCAAATTTTTTCATCGAATACTCTCGAATCGCGATTTCCATTTGTTTCTCTCTTTCGTCTCTTAAAAAATGTGAAATTGGAAACAAATGAACGTAAACAATGGCCGGATTATACGGCAGACTCGAATACCATTCATTGTATCCTTGTTCCAGCAAAGATACATTACCACCGAAATATTCCACTTCGAATTGTCTGTCCGCACTAAAGTATCGTTGACTTCTAAGCGATTGTGTATCAGAACAGCTGAGATATGAAGTCGAATCTTCAAATTGATTATACTGATACGTCTTAACGATGGCGTCGTTTCGAATGGTGAATTTATAATCATTTTGTTGTAAGAAGCTGAACTTTTGTACGAAACCTCCGAGTTGAAGATTGTGAATGTAATGTGTGCCGTAATGGTTTATGATATCAATATAGTCTTCTTTATTCTCCTCATAACTTTTTGGCAGTCTATTCAATGCGGCAACGAAACTCGAGAGTAATGCACGTTTTGCCATATCAACTGGTAGCGCCAATTCATAATAAACCCGAATTTGACGAACTGCTGTTATGAAAATATTCGTCAATCTCGCATTCATATAATTGTACGTCTCTCCTGCAGTAAACGTTCCACTGTCCATGTCTGAATCTTTCCTCATACTGTGTGACAAGAAGCGACGAATGCTGTACTCATTTTCCATCAATGCATGATCCGGGTTTTCTTCCATAAATTCGCGCGTTTTGGTGTAAATATTTAAGTTATCAGGTTTCTGGTATGTTTCATTCGCTTCATTCACTTTGAAGTGAACATCGTTGACACATTCATTTAGATTAAATATGCGACGACGTTGTCCGCCGATTTCGGGACATTTGAATATGTCCATTTCGCGAATATCGTAACCGTATTGCATCCAGTCGAAGCCCGGAATCGGTTTATCGCATTTCGAATGTTGCACATCACGATTGTAAATACGATCGAATATGTGCTGATCTTCGTTATCATGAACAACTGTGTCACATTGAACGTTTGATGAAAAGAAGAACACTGCAACAATCGAATAATAAATACAAAAACATTGCATTCGTTTATTATAAATGAACGTTGTGTAACGTGGAGTTGAGCTTAATGTATCTTTTCTAGGTTTCTAGGTTCACCAAAATTGATATATAATAATTTAACGAATTTACGTTCGCGTGATTCTAGTTTATTTCATATGAATTATGATTTCGTTTGAATTATGAATTGTGTTTGAGATTGAAAAGAGTGAAAATCTTTCCTGATTTTTGATACATTATTAAAAAGGTTTGAAAGTATTATTAGTTCTAAATTTGGCTACTTTAGAACAGACGCGTTGAAAACAAGTGTGCACTGCGTGTGCAGATCAAGGTTAGAACTTTTCGCGAACTTTGTGCGTAGAAAATGTATATTCTGGTTGCTTTCTCTCGATAGTATAATTTTAAAATAAAAAATCGATTTACAGTGCAATACATTACAATGAATGCATCGAATACATTAAGTAGACTGCATTTTGCAATCGTCGAAATGTTTTATGTATTCATTGATTTTTTTTACAAACGTTGTTTACTTCTCGTGTGTTCTAAAAATCGAAACTGCAACTTTTTGCGAACACATCGCAACTTACCGATAAATGCGAATGCAAATGCATTCGAATAACTGTTGGCACACTTCATTGTGATCAGTAATTTAATTAAAATGAACACTTTAAATGCATATAATCAGATGTTTTGCAGCACGAAATATCGTTGTACACTTTTTTGCACGAGAAACGCGTACGAAAACAGAGTCGATAGTAACGGAACAATCGTCTTTCGAAACCGCACCCACTCAGTGTACACTATTCGAGTAATAACACATACATGAACATTGTGTATGTCAGATACAATCGATAAAAACGGCGGCACACTGTTTCTCTCTCCATTTCTCGTCTAATTATGACGTCTAACGACGAAAAGTTTCACAATTCAATGTCAATTTCGTTAAAAACTAACTCAGACGATTAATCACAATGAATCAAAATTATTATTTCCTTAATGTCCTGTTTACTCAACTTTCATTTGCCAGAAAACTTAATTACAGTTTGAAAAGAAAAAATGCGTTTGTTTACATTTCGGACACTCATCGATTTTGTCGTTTAAATGTGATTTTGAAGAGTGCAGCACATGACTGATGCAAACTTTTCGCATTGAAAACTTTTTTAAATAAAGTTTAAACAACTTATGCTCAGAATTTATCTACTCAAACAACTCCTCCAGGAAAAGACACTGGTTCACTTTCATCATTTTCTGTTTAACAAGGAACTCAATTTTTACACTAATATCATTTTATTCGAACAGCTATGTTAAACTAATGTCTTATTATTATTGATACTCGCGGCTGTGTGTCTTCTTGGGTTCTATGCCTGTACTTGTACTCCAGTTTTCGAAGAAGTGCCAATTGATTTGTGACTAGACTTCTTACGCTTCTGTCTTCCAGTCATCTTCAAATGCTTTTTAAATGCATAATATGCTGATACGCCAGCGACTAAAATAAGAAGTAACAAAAACATAGTTATAATGAATACCATTGTACTCAGATCTGTATTTTCAGGCTTTGTTTCACTTCTTGTGCTTTGCATTGTTTTAGGAAATATTGTCATTTTCGTTGCATTTGTAGTTGTTTCGCTGACTCCGATTGTTGTGGTCATTGTTTCTGTCGACGATATCTTCGCTGTTGATGAACTTGTTGATGTTGCTGTACTCGTCTGTGTTGTCGTTCTTAAACTGGTGCTATGAACAGTTGTCTTGTTCGTCCTCTTTCTCGGGAACTGAAACGAGATGCTCGGTGAAAGCATAGTCTCTTTAGCCAAAATATCCAAGTCTTTTACAAAAATGGATGTAACTGAAACGATAAAGGTTTCACTCTCGAAATCCAACTCTGTTTCGCTGAACGAATGTATTACTTTCAATAAGCTGCTGAATGTGACTCTACCAATCAACTTACTTTGTTTATCGTTGTGAACACATTGTTTGCCCTGAAGTTTAGGACTAAACTTAATGTTTTGCAAAATTGTGCCATCTTCAGCTGTGAAACTTTGTTGTAATGCTCCTCTTTGACATTGAAAGTTGAGCGCAACGTTGGCTGTTTTAAACGCAATTGATATTGTTGAATACTTTAGAAATGACGTTAAAAGGTAAAACTCAATCTGCACTGTTTTCGCCATTGTTGTGTTCACTTTAAGCAACGCTCTGCAGTTGAACG